>SJYX01021178.1:67585-83179 GCA_006410675.1 Oreotragus oreotragus | reverse complement strand
TTCTTCACTCTCTGCCATAAGGGTGGTGTCATCTGCATATCTGAGGTTATTGATATTTCTCCCGGCAATCTTGATTCCAGCTTGTGCTTCATCCAGCCCAGCATTTTGCATGATGTACTCTGCATATAAGTTAAATAAGCAGGGAGACAATATACAGCCTTGACGTACTCCTTTTCCTATTTGGAACCAGTCTGTTGTTCCATGTTCAGTTGCTTCTTGACCTGCACACAGATTTCTCAGGAGGCAGTAAGGTGGTCTGTGGTATTCCCATCTCTTTCAGAATTTTCCATAGTTTGTGGTGATCCACACAGTCAAAGGCTTTGGCATAGTCAATAAAGCAGAAGTAGATGTTTTTCTGGAACTCTCTTGCTTTTTCCATGATCCAGTGGATGTTGGCAATTTGATCTCTGGTTCCTCTGCCTTTTCTAAATCCAGCTTGAATATCTGGAAGTTCACGGTTCACATACAGTTGAAGCCTGACTTGGAGAATTTTGAACATTACCTTGCTAGCATGTGAGATGAGTGCAATTGTGCGGTAATTTGAACATTCTTTGGCATTGCCCTTCCTTGGGATTGGAATGAAAACTGACCTTTTCCAGTCCTGTGGCCACTGCTGAGTTTTCCAAATTTGCTGGCATATTGAGTGCAGCACTTTCACAGCATCATCTTTTAGGATTTGAAGTAGCTCAACTGGAATTCCATCACCTCCACTAGCTTTGTTCACAGTGATGCTTTGTAAGACCCACTTGACTTCGGACCCCAGGATGTCTGGCTCTAGGTGAGTGATCACATATCATGGTTATCTGAGTCATGAAGATCTTTTTTGTACAGTTCTGTGTATTCTTGCCAATATCTTCTGCTTCTGTTAGGTCCATACCATTTCTGCCCTTTATTGAGCCCATCTTTGCATAAAATTATCCATATACATATATCCATTCTTTTTCAGATTTTTTCATATAGTTTATCACAGAATATTAAGTAAAGTTCCCCATGCTATATAATAGATCCTTGTTGGCTATCTGTCTTATATATAGTAATGTGTGTGTGTTCATCCCGAGCTCTTGATTTATCTTCAAAAAACATATTTGGATGCTTTCCAGGAGGCCAGGTACTGGGGACAGAACCACTAATAAAATGTTCTTCCCTCCCAACTTTATCATGTCCCTTTTATAGTATTAAAAACTACATATATATTAAAGAACATTTTGGGGAAAAAAATCACCATTCTAATATAACTGCTGTTAGTAGATTGATATACATTCTTCTTGGGTATATAAAATGCGTATATGTTTGTAATAATACTGAATATAAAAAAAATATTATCCTGCTTTTTCTGAAAAAGACCATTTTATTAACGCTAGAAGCTAGGATGCCGAAAGGCAAAGGGAAAGATTTCTAGGAACATTCCACAGTCAGGAGCAGGTGGATAAACCAGTGCAAATGAGGGCCTTAGGTGTTTTGAGAAGTCTTCAGGGTTTTGTTTGTTTGTTTGTTTGTTTTTCTAAGATGTTCACCATCCTTCTCCCTCATTCTCCACAACAAAAACCCAAAGCAGTATTGTCCAGGGTATCAGAGCTAAGGATATGCTAATAATTTAGAGGCTTAGCCACCCCTTAGAGACAGTTTCTAAGGAGTCGGCTGGCAAGCTAAGCACTCCACCTCCTCCTAAGGACTCAGGTGGCTTCGCTCGGTTACAGGCAAAGAGCACCCAACTGCTGGCAACACCGCCTTCTTTCTCTTCTTAAGGTTTCTTTAGTGCTGCCCAGCGAGAGCTTATTCCCTGGGAAACCATCCCGCTCCAGTGTATCTTTCAGGACGACCGGAAGATGAGCTGCCTCTGCCTCTAAAGAAGCCTTTTTCACCTTGTTCAGATATCAATCGTCAATAAATAAATAGACAAAAGTAAAAAAATAACTTCTTGCTGTTGGGTTGGACGGGACCAAGTCCAATCCTTAAAATAATGCCAAACCCTTGCAGAAGAGTCCAGAGCCTTCCAGGAGACACCCCCTGCCCGATGCCTCCGCCCAGAGTTTATCTTCCCTAGTATTCTCATCTGATTTACTGTCACCCTCGGTGGATTCAGGTTAGTGGGGCCTGGAGCTTGTGCAGTCCAGAAGCACAACTACAGGAAAGCAAACAAGTGAATACTACAGAATTTGGTGCAAGGTTTTGGAAGAATTCCAAACAAGTGAGAAGCCCCTCACTTAATTTTGTTAGTTTTTCTGCAGCCCTGCCCTGGAGGAGGTGGCCTCAGCTTCCCTAATTTGCCCCAAGCGACGAGGGCCAGGGCGGAGTGGGAGAACACCCTTGATCCTGGCCCTTAGCTGAAACACTTCTTCCCAGAGAGGCTGGTATTTTCAAAATGAATGTAAGCAGTGATGACAGGAAGAGTTAGAGTAAACTCACTTCATGGGAAATAGATGGGGAAACAGTGGAAACAGTGTCAGACTTTATTTTTTGGGGGCTCCAAAATCACTGCAGATAGTGACTGCAGCCATGAAATTAAAAGACACTTACTCCTTGGAAGAAAAGTTATGACCAACCTAGACAGTATATTCAAAAGCAGAGACATTACTTTGCCGACTAAGGTCCACCTAGTCAAGGCTATGGTTTTTCCAGTAGTCATGTATGGATGTGAGAGTTGGACTGTGAAGAAGGCTGAGCACCGAAGAATTGATGCTTTTGAACTGTGGTGTTGGAGAAGACTCTTGAGAGTCCCTTGGACTGCAAGGAGATCCAACCAGTCCATTCTGAAGGAGATCAACCCTGGGATTTCTTTGGAAGGAATGATGCTAAAGCTGAAACTCCAGTACTTTGGCCACCTCATGCGAAGAGTTGACTCATTGGAAAAGACTCTGATGCTGGGAGGGATTGGGGGCAGGAGGAGAAGGGGACGACCGAGGATGAGATGGCTGGATGGCATCACGGACTCGATGGACGTGAGTCTGAGTGAACTCCGGGAGATGGTGATGGACAGGGAGGCCTGGCGTGCTGCGATTCATGGGGTCGCAAAGAGTCGGAGACGACTGAGCGACTGAACTGAACTGAAAATTATTAAGATTCTAAGGTAAAAGTCTGAGTTTACATATAGCAGTTGAAGCATGCAAGGGGTTTAAATATTAGCCCCGAAACCTCTTAAACTACAAAAGCTACATTATGGCCCCAAAGAGCTTTATGTCTTGTGTGCTGGGCTGCCTGAAGCCACGTGATGGGAGCCCCTGACCCTGTGGCCTGAGGGAGGAGCTGTCCTGTCCTTTCCTGGCATCACTGCAGATTCCTCTTCTTTTAAAAAGGTTGTTGTTGTTGTTTTTTTTTAATCATTGGAGTATAGTATAGCATTTCTATTACTGGAGTATATTTATAATGCTGTGTTAGTTTATGCTGTACAACGAAGTGAACCAGTTGTACAAGCTGCATGCTCAGTTGCTTCAGTCATGTCCGACTCTTTGTGACCCAATGATCATAGCCTGCCAGGCTTCTCTGTCCATGGGAGTCTCCAAGCAAGAATACCGGAATGGGTTGCCATACCCTCCTCCGGGGGATCTTCTCCACCCAGGGATCGAACCCAGGTCTCTTATGTCTCCTGCATTGGCAGGCAAGTTCTTTACCACTAGTGCCCTGAGAAGCCCAAAATACACATATTCCCTCCCTCTTGGGCCTCCCTCCCACTCCACCTCCCTCTTCTATCCCTCTAGGTCATAATCTTTCCAAGGTCATATAGTGATGGCTACTGGAGACAGGATTCAAACCTTAATCCTCCGCTTTAAAATGCACTTTTCTTTTTAAAACCACTGTAGATTTCTTCCCTCTCCTTAAGGGGAATCGCAGCCTTGGAGAAAATCAGTTGCTCTCTTGTTACTTCAGCACCCCTATGTATCCTTAACTGGAAAGATTTGGGAGCAAAAAAGTAACTAGATTGTTTCCTGGATTGAAAAGCAGATGGGATTATAGCTGTTTCTTTGTTATTTCAAATTGATTTCTCCTATAGAAACAGTTCATGCTCATTGAAGAAAACCTTTCAAATAATTAGGCAGCCATAATTCCCTTGTCTGGAGGTAAAATTTATTAAGATTTTGGTGTATACCTCGTCTTATTCACATCTGATAATTTGTTCATTAAGTTGATGCCCTATTGCATTTTTGCCTTTATAATTTATTTTTCTAGCTTAACAGTATGTATTATATTATACATATTTACATCTTAAATGTTATATTTATGTCATAATATATCATAGACATTTCCGTGATATAGTGAAAGACTAGTTTGAGTATTTAAATATTCTGTAAAATGCCATTTTGATGACTTCCTAATACTCTATCATATGGATGGGCCATGATTTATTGATCTGCTCCTTGATTTCTTTCCTTCTAGGGACAGGGCCTATACAGAGAAGTATATGTCTTGCTCAAGAGTTTCTCTGTCTGAGGTGGGGGGAAGCTGAAATACACCTGGCATTCAGCTCTCCAGGGAGTGTAACTACACAGGCTTCAGAGCAGTGCAGGAGGAGTGAGGAGTAAGGCTGGAGAACGCCTTTTTCTAATTATTAATAGTACAAAGGCTTCAAGAGGTAAGTAGTAGCCTTGATGGTAGATAATACTCTGCTGAATTGAATACAGAAAATTCTTGAGTATTATCTGGTGTTGGCAGTTGCTCTCAGCATGAACTTCTGTACCTCTTTTTTAAAAAAAAAAAAAAAATTAAAAGTTCATAATACCGCAATTGATTTTTTTTTTTTACTACTAATTCCACTGCACCATTCCCACCCCCACCGCCGCCCCAGAACTAGTGACTCAGAATCATGGCTCTGCAAGGAATGAGAGGTTTTTCCATTCCCTTTTATTTCCACAGTACAGAGTCATAGGTACTTTAAATGTGGTAAAAATATATCCCCATTAAAGATCAGTTTTAGCTATGGCAATTATTATTGACTGAATGTATACTAATGCAGTCTACACAGTAATGCCAAATCCTTAGGTTTCTGTAATTCCAGGGGATTTGTGACTTTTGTACCTTTGAGAGATGTGCCTGTAAAGCTGAACAGGGCAGAACTTTTCCCAAAACTGGTATTGGCGAGGGCAGAAGGTCATCCCATTTTTAGAACAGTCCTGCCCCATTAGAGATGCTTGTGGAGAATTGTAAAGAGGAAAACTAGTGGTGCTTACGCTGATTCTTTTTAGATTAAGAATTAAAATGACATTTATTTTGGAAATGTTTCTCTAACTGCCTTCACCACAGGAAACTTGATGGACGATAAATGACCTAATACATTTTGCATGTCCCTGAGTTTTGGCCGATGGACCGATCTCTTCATTGGAACATCCATTTACATGATATCAATCAGCTCTGAGCACAGCTCAGAGACCCAGCCAGGGGTTACTACCGCTGTCCCAGCCAGCATTCTGGAGTGGACCTTGAATCTTTTGCTTGGAACAGAGAGGCTGCAAGTGTGCAGACCAGGGCTTGGTGCTGGTCTGGGGTTAGACTTGCATTTTCAACTGAGAAATGCCAGGGAAAAGACGAACCGTGACTTAATGGAACGGTTAAAGTATGGCCACCTGCCAGTAGACTATCATGAGACCAACTTCATCTTCCTTTTCTATTAAGGAATGTGAGTTTTAGACATTCCTAAAAGATAAAGAAACTCTTGGCAGTAACAATAGTCTAGGGATTAGGATAGAACCATGTAGTTCTTTGAAGAACTTCAACTGTAATTCCATTCTTCCCTGGCAGCTCAGATGGTAAAGAATCTGCCTGCAATGCAAGAAACCTGAGTTTGATCCTTGGTTCGGGAAGATGCCCTGGAGAATGGAATGGCTACCCACTCCAGTATTCTTGCTTGAGAAATCCCAGGGACAGAGGAGCCTGGTGGGCTATACTCCATGGGGTCACAAAGAGTCAGACACTACTGAGTGACTAACACACTCAGAGTGAACATTGGCCTTCATATGGAAAATTCAATTGGTTTAACAGTGTAGTGAGTGTGTGTGAGTGTGTGTGTGTGGTGTGCCAGCCTCACTACAGCTTGTCAGGGGTTACAGGAAGCTTTCTGTTTCTTTGTATTCTTTCTTTCCTTTTATCTTTGTAGGTTTATGTGTCTTCGTAGTGAACAGATCTGTGCCTTATGTCTGTTTTCCAAGCATTCGACACAGCAAGCAGCAAGAAGCAGCAGAGCAGAATTGAGAGTCATTTACACGTCAGGTGACTTTGATGAGTCCCATCATCTCTTGGAGTATCAGTTTCTGCACCTAAAATAGAGATGCAGGNAGTGAACAGATCTGTGCCTTATGTCTATTTTCCAAGCATTCGACACAGCAAGCAGCAAGAAGCAGCAGAGCAGAATTGAGAGTCATTTACACGTCAGGTGACTTTGATGAGTCCCATCATCTCTTGGAGTATCAGCTTCTGCACCTAAAATAGAGATGCAGGTTATCAGAAGTATCAAAAGGTCAAAGTCTTCCAGCAGCTTTGCACGTGTGGGTACTCAGGCGCTAAGCTGTGTCTGACTCTTTTGTGACCCGACAGACTGTAGCCCACCAGGTTCCCTGTCCATGGGATTTTCTAGGCAAGAATACCGGAACTGGTTGGTATTTCCTCCTCCAGGGGATTTTCTCAACCCAGGGGTCGAACTCGAGTCTCCTGCACTGGCAGGTGGATTCTTTACCACTGAGCCAGGCACGGTGTCAGTCACCACTAAACAGGGACAGGACACATCTCTATAGCCCTCGCTGGACAAGACTGGGATAAGTCCTGGCCCCACACTCCAGCTCTTTCTGTCATCATGCATGACGCAGACAAAGAGCCAGGAACCAGGGACTTTGTCGCTTAGTTACCACCTTAAAACTGAGAAATTCGTAAAACTCCAAGACCTGTCGGAGCTCACCTTTCTCTGTAATAAATGAGAGGGAGGCACTGTTCAGGGTCCTTCTGGAGACAGACTTCTATGAGTCTAGAAATCAATACAATAGAACTAACAAATGGGATTCTGCTCCCTCCCCTCTGGGGAGCAGAAGAAATAATGATTTAGCACTTGCCATTTTGGCCAGTTCTGCTGGCTTTTCCCCAGACCGGTATTCTTCTCCTCTCTGGTTTTGCCCTTTTGATTTTGAGGCGTCAGACCGTTGATCAATGATATATACTTTGTATGTTTTGTTTTGTCAGCAGAAGGTGATAAAAGAAAGCCACCTTTTCTTTTCCTGTGAACAAGTGCTTGCTTATGACTCCAAAGGGGACTGATGGGAAATATTGTGTTCTCTCCACATGCATGCCCTCCACCCCACCCCAACAGTGATAGTGTGCTTTAAAAGTCAAGAAAGAAGGTGAGTTTTATTTGTTTCAGTACTGCCACTCAGCTCCTTGGCAGGGTCACGGGGGCTAACTCAGCCTGTGGGATGCTGGCCCTTACTCCCCTTTCCTGAATAAGGTTCTGATTCAGTTCCAAACTTTCTGCTTTTAATAATGTCCAAGGGGTCTATGCAAGGTTTCAGTACTGTGACCTTTCTAGTGCTTTGTCCTGGATGCCTGCCATGGCCACGTTGCCCTTGTCTGGCCTTTCCAGGGATGAGAGGCAAGCATTTGAAGTAATATCATTCTTTTCCAGTAAAGGGTGTGTGTGTGTGTGTGTGTGTGTGTGTACTTTTCCAATCACAGAAAGTAGGGACTAAGTAACTCAGCTTGATTTCTTCCTAAAGTGAAGATCATTTGCTCACGACTTCAGGAGCTTTGAAAGTCCTTTGTCTATTTCCTTCCTATGTCCATGGACCATGTTGCCATCTGATCGGACGTTTCAGTTGCAATGGTTTGGATTTGCTCTGGCTTCCCCGATAGCTCAGCTGGTAGAGAACCCTCCTGCAACGTGGGAGACCTGGGTTCAATCCCTGGGTTGGGAAGAGTCCCTAAAGAAGGGAAAGGCTACCCACTCCAGTATTCCGGTCTGGAGAATTCTATGGACTGCATAGTCCATGGGGTCGCAAAGAGTCGGACATGACTGAGTGACTTTCATTTTCCTTTCCTTTCCTGACCCTGTCCCGTCCACACCAGGATACAGGAGAGCCAACTCCTATCCTAAAAGAGCTTCCTGGCTCCACACCCTGCTTTCAGCCTGCCTTTGACCTTGGGTGCCAAGGACAGTCTGCCTTCTTTGAAGCCTCCAGAATCTTAGATGCTATAGTCTTGCCTCATCACCTGCTGTGATGTTGAATGGGATCTTGTAGTTCTGAAGTGGTTTGGAAAATGTATTTTCTCCAACCCAGCAGAAAAGTCCATCTGAACATTCCAAAGCACTTAGAGATAATTGTGCTGATGAATAACAATATAAATAGTGTGCCAGCAATCAAGTAACAAACAAGGGCAGGGGAAAAAAGGTGAAACTATCTTTCTGTGTAATAATCACTTTAAGAAACCAAAGCTATTTGAGAAAAAAAAGTGAAAAAGCAAGACTTACCTGCCCAGCTTCAAATCCAGGATCTGAGCTGGAAAATCAATGGTAGGTTTTCCCAGCAACCTTAAGTCAGCCTCTTTCATATAACTCCTTAATCTGAAATCCCCACTCTGCTCATGCCTGTACCATCTACAATAAGAGCTTTTATTACAATTATGAGCATGGAACATGGGAACGTATCTTATGTTTGGCAAGCAAAACTGTAATACTCTATGCAAGAATTCTCTCATTAAAATGCACACACACTCAGACCTGAGATTTATTGGTCTTTTGTCTGGTTGCGTTAAGTTCTTAAGCTGATTTTTGATATTACTCCTGTGGTATTTTAAAGCTTTTGTGCTTAAACTGCACATTCTGCTCCAAGCACAGATATTTCAAGATGAAGTAGGCAGCATTTTATGGAATTTCAAAGAGATAGGGTGGCCAGATGATGAATGGACGTATTTACTGTGTAACAGAAGAATGAAGTGGGCCAAGATTTTTCTCCAGAAACCGGGCTTGGTTTGATAATATACTTTAATATTTCCTCCTCTTCAAGACAACGTATATATAGTAGACCGTGCTTTTCTCTTTATTTTTCTTTACTTAGGGTCAGAGTGACAGCTTATATGAATGAATAGGGTCACCAACCTTGGCTACTTGTCTTTCTGTGTCCTTTCTTGTCTGCGGGCATCTGCGTTACATTACTCCTGGGGATGTTTCAATGGCTTCCTTGAAGTTCTTCATCTCCTTTTTTGTTCAGTTTTCTTTCTTTAACAGACCACTCAGTAATGGCTTTGAAATCTCCATGTTATTTATTCTTATCCCTTGACCAGCCAGCAGTGTTTCCGGAGGTAATCTGATGAATTGGCTTGAATAGCTCAATTTGGAGAATAGCTAACAGGCAGGGGAAGTGATGAGTATGATAACGGAGATGGCTGAGGCCCCTCATTAAATCAATACATAGTGTGGGAGGGGCCAAGTGTCAGGAAACATGGGGCACAAGGACTAGCATCGCTGGGTATTAAGTATTGACATTTTTAGATCCGAGACAAAAAGAGGAACGGATAATCCATTTTTCCAACTCAGGCAATCTTGTGGGTGGAGAGTTCGCCATTTATTGTTTCACGGTTATTAACCTCAGAGAGAGAAAGTGTTGTCTGTGTTTTGCCTGGTGCTGCAAAATCAAATTCATATTGACCTGAGCCCTGCTCCAGGCTACAAAGCAAAGTGGAGGTACCTCTAGGGGTGCAGGCCAGCACTAGCTCCGGGGAGGAGACGTTTAAAAGCAACTGGAAACCACAGTGGAACTTCTAACACAAAGTAGCCTGTGATCAGTTACCTGATAAAGGTGAGTTAGAACTTGAACAGGCTTTCTGAGGTCAGTGTCAGCCAATGGGGACCGAGCAGGACAGGACTGAGATGGTGAAGGGGGAACTGAGATGTTCTAGGTACGAGGATGCAGCAGCAAATAGAGTCCCAGCCAGGGGTTAGAAGATCTGCCTCTCCACCTGCAGTGTGTCTGCACTCCAGCGTCCTGTGAGTAGGGGCCAAGCTAGAAGGCCCATCTGAATTTTTGTTTCCTCAATAGTAAATGGAGTCTTTAGGTGATTCGTCCATTCAAAGCATATTTTCTGAGCACCTACTGTGTATCAGACACAGTGCTAAGCACCATGGGTATAACAGTGAGCAGCATGGAAGAGAATCATGCCTTCGAAAAGGATAGTCTTCTGGGGGAAAATCACAAGTCATCAGGCACTCAGATCATTGGGAGTTAAGTACTATGACCGAGAACAGTAAGATATGATGGGAATACCAGGCAGGGAAGCTTCTGGTAATAAGAGGGATTGGAGCTGAGACAGGAAGGTAGGGAGAGGTTGGACAGCAAAGGTGAGGTCGTGGAAGGCTCTTCTGAACCTGGGAGCAACATTCCTGTTTGATGGGGATATAAAGCGACATGGTAGACGCACAGAGCTCTGAGGCTCTGGAGTGTGTACAAGATGCTGAGTATAGCTTCCTGTGCTATTTAGTAAGCCCCAGTGGTTTATCTATTTTATGTATAGTAGTTGTACAAGATATTGAATATAGCTCCCGGTGATATATAGTAGGTCCTGTGGCACAAGTTACTGGATGCTCTGAGATGTTAAAAAGATCCAGCAAGTTCTATTATGAACAGAGGTGCTACAAACTAGCTGAGTGACCTCAAACAGCTCACTTTACCTCATAGAACCTAGTTTCTTAGTCTGTATAATGGAACACTAATGGCCTGTACCTCGGAATATTGTGTGGATTAAATTAGATGATGTAGGTAAAGCTTTTAGCATGGTGCTTGGAATGTAGCAAAGCTTTATAAATATTCACGGCTGAATTCCCATTGTCCCCATGCCCTCTGAGTCCCTGGGATCTTGTGAGTCTCTTTGCTGTNATGGCCTGTACCTCGGAATATTGTGTGGATTAAATTAGATGATGTAGGTAAAGCTTTTAGCATGGTGCTTGGAATGTAGCAAAGCTTTATAAATATTCACGGCTGAATTCCCATTGTCCCCATGCCCTCTGAGTCCCTGGGATCTTGTGAGTCTCTTTGCTGTTAAGGTCAGCACACACCTTCCCCGATGACGGTGGCCTTCTCTGGGGAGCTGAAATTTAAGAAATTTCCCTGGGATTAATTTTGGAGAGTTGCTTGCACTAGCTTAGCTTTCCCTCTTGTTTCTAGGGGTTACCGATTTAGGGTCATTTTTTCCATAGTATTTTCTCTCATATTATTGTATCTAGACATTTCCTAGGTAGAATCCAGATTAAAATATTGGTACACGTAGTTCTATCCTTATGAATAATATGGGTTTCTATCTCTATTGTTTTGACACAATGACCAATGAATAACTAGAATGACTGGGAAGCCTTGGAAAAATAATGTACTCTCTGCTATTTAAAATGATTTTGGTCATCACTTTTCTCCTTGACACTAAGGTTAGAGTTATACCTGTATCTGCTGTCTCTTCTCCAAGTACAGATCTTACTTTTAGGCCGTTTGAAAGGTTAACTTGGCCTTTAAATGTGTTCCTCCAATTTTTTCCTTCTAGCACAAGTGATTCCTGAAATAGTCCTATCAGAGAAACCCAGTACTCTTAAAATCTGCTTTATTCTAGACAGACTACTTCTTATGTATTGGTTGGATGCTTGGCACAATATTTAATCAAGTATGTACACTTTAGGGCTTCCCTCGTGGCTCAGATGGTAAAGAATCTGCCTGCAATGCAGGAGACCTGGGTTCAATTCCTAGGTTGGGGAGATCCCCTGGAGGAGGGTTTGGCAACCCACGCTAGTATTCTTGCCTGGAGAATTTCACGAACAGAGGAGTCTGGTGGGCCACAGGGTCACAAAGAGTTGAACACGACTGAGTGACAAAGCACAGCTCAGGACATTTTAAGGCACTGCAAACATGCTGTAACCATGAGAAGTTTTGAGAATTGAATCGTATTCAAAACCTCAGAGACACATTTGGCACTCTTTGGACTTCCCAGTCCTCCATACTCTGACCTTGAATAATTCTTCCTTTGCTGTTGACCCACAGTCCAGCAGCGGATCTATGAAATATTGCAGTTAGCAAAAGGGTTTTCCTATAGCTTGTGCTTTTTTATCAGTGACGTTAACGGTGTTCATCCACAAGGCTACACCATAATTCAGTAATGCAGTTCTGGAGGAAGCAGGAACTGAGACAGGCAGTTTTATCTGAAGCCATGTGGTTCTATCTAGAATTTAGATGCACACAGGATTTATTTAAACATGACACACGTGGTTTTGAAACAATCCCCTCTTTGTCCTCCATCTGTAACATGACCTTGTACACGACTTTGGTTAAGCAGAATCTAGGGCTTTCCAGGTGGATCAATGGTAAAGAAGTGCCTGCCAATGCAGGAGACACAGGTTTGATCCCTGGGGTGGGAAGAACCCCTAGAGAAAAAAATGGCAACCAACTTGCCTGGGAAATCCCACGGACAGAGGAGCCTGGCGGGCTACAGTCCATGGGGTGGCCAAAGTCAGATATGACCTAGTGCACAATCTACTGTCTCTTAAACAAGAAGAAAGAAAAGAGATAGAAAATCTGGCAAGATGAATGGTAGATGAGTCAATGTTTGGACTACCGGAAGTGGAAGACATATCCAGAAATAAAAAAACCCACCTTTCAGCAAACTGAGAGCACTGATCGAGCTTTGCAAGGAAGTGTTTCTTTTGTATTTTTCCTTTTTGATGCACATCAAAGGTATTGGAATCAAGAGAATAAATAAAAAAACAAACAGATGGGAATACCAGACCATCTAGCCTGCCTCTTGAGAAACCTGTATGCAGGTCAGGAAGCAACAGTTAGAACTGGACATGGAATAACAGACTGGTTCCAAATAGGAAAAGGAGTACGTCAAGGCTGTATATTGTCACCCTGCTTATTTAACTTATATGCAGAGTACATCATGAGAAATGCTGGGCTAGAAGAAGCACAAGCTGGAATCAAGATTGCTGGGAGAAATATCAATAACCTCAGATATGCAGATGACACCACCCTTATGGCAGAAAGCAAAGAAGAACTAAAGAGCCTCTTGATGAAAGTGAAAGAGGAGAGTGAAAAAGTTGACTTAAAGCTCAGCATTCAGAAAACTAAGATCATGGCATCTAGTCCCATCACTTCATGGGAAATAGATGGGGAAACTGGAAACAGTGGCTGACTTTACTTTTTGGGCTCCATAATCACTGCAGATGGTGATTGCAGCCATGAAATTAAAAGACACTTGCTCCTTGGAAAAAAAATTATGACCAACCTAGACAGCATATTAAAAAGCAGAGACATTGCTTTGCTAACAAAGGTCTGTCTAGTCAAGGCTATGTTTTTTCCAGTAGTCATGTATGGATGTGAGAGTTGGACTATAAAGAAAGCTGAGCACCGAAGAATTGATGCTTTTGAACTGTGGTGTTGGAGAAGACTCTTGAGAGTCCCTTGGACTGCAAGGAGATCCAATCAGTCCATCCTAAAGATCAGTCCTGAGTGTTCATTGGAGGGACTGATCTTGAAGCTGAAACTTCAATACTTTGGCCACCTGATGCGAAGAGCTGACTCATTTGAAAAGACCTTGATGCTGGGAAAGACTGAGGGTGGGAGGAGAAGGGGACGACAGAGGATGAGATGGCTGGATGACGACACTGACACAATGGACGTGGGTTTGGGTGGGCTAGGGGAGCTGTCTCTTATACACATCTAGATGTGTATAAGAGACAGCCCTCCCACC
This sequence comes from Oreotragus oreotragus, assembly GCA_006410675.1. Classification (NCBI taxonomy): domain Eukaryota; kingdom Metazoa; phylum Chordata; class Mammalia; order Artiodactyla; family Bovidae; genus Oreotragus; species Oreotragus oreotragus. The sequence continues at coordinate 69,487 of SJYX01021178.1, read as the reverse complement.
TCCCACCCCACATCATCCCTCCAGATCATCCCCATACACAAGCCCCAAGCATCCTGCATCTTGCATNGAGATCAGTCCTGGGTTTTCTTTGGAAGGAATGAGGCTTAAGCTGAAACTCCAATACTTTGGCCACCTCATGAAATGATTTGACTCATTGGAAAAGACTCTGATGCTGGGAGGGATTGGGGGCAGGAGAAGGGGATGACAGAGGATGAGATGGCTGGATGGGATCACCAACTCGATGGACATGAGTTTGGGTAAACTCTGGGAGTTGGTGTTGGACAGGGAGTCCTGGAGTGCTGCAATTCATGGGGTCGCCAAGCGTCGGACACGACTGAGTGACTGAACTGAACTGACCCTTGTGATACTGGCTGACCAATCTTTCAAACCCACTAAGAAGAAAGAAGAGGGTATTGATGAAAATTATGAACATTCAATTATACAGTTAAGTACACTATGTCAGTAGAAAGTTAACTGGCCCCAACCAGTTTAACTCCCAAACAATAAAGAAAGCTTGAAGAAAAAAAAAAATCTTTAGAATTCTTATCCTGAGAGATTGACTCCTACTAGGAGAAACAAGAACAGGAGCTGACTGTGGCTCAGATCATCGACTCATTATTACCAAATTAAGACTTAAATTGAAGAAAGCAGGAAAAACCGCTAGACCATTCAAGTATGACCTAAATCAAATCCCTTATGATTATACAGTGGAAGTGAAAAATAGATTTAAGGGCCTAGATCTGATAGATAGAGTGCCTGATGAACTATGGAATGAGGTTTGTGACATTGTACAGGAGACAGGGATCAAGACCATCCCCATGGAAAAGAAATGCAAAAAAGCAAAATGGCTGTCTTGGGAGGCCTTACAAATAGCTGTGAAAAGAAGAGAGGCAACAAACAAAGGAGAAAAGGAAATATATAAGCATCTGAATGCAGAGTTTCAGAGAATAGCAAGTTCAGTTCAGTTCAGTCACTCAGTCGTGTCCGACTCTTTGTGACCCCATGAATCGCAGCACGCCAGGCCTCCCTGTTCATCACCATCTCTCGGAGTTCACTCAGACTCACGTCCATTGAGTCCATGATGCCATCCAGCCATCTCATCCTCGGTCGTCCCCGTCTCCTCCTGCCCCCAATCCCTCCCAGCATCAAAGTCTTTTCCAGTGAGTCAGCTCTTTGCATGAGGTGGCCAAAGTACTGGTTTCAGCTTTAGCATCATTCCTTCCAAAGAAATCCCAGGTTTGATCTCCTTCAGAATGGACTGCTTGGATCTCCTTGCAGTCCAAGGGACTCCCAAGAGTCTTCTCCAACACCACAGTTCAAAAGCATCAATTCTTCGGCGCTCAGCTTTCTTCACAGTCCAACTTCTACATCCGTACATGACCACAAGAAAAACCACAGCCTTGACTAGACGGACCTTAGACAGCAAAGTAATGTCTCTGTCTTTGAATATACTATCTAGGTTGGTCATAACTTTTCTTCCAAGGAGTAAGCATCTTTTAATTTCATGGCTGCAGTCACCATCTGCAGTGATTTTGGAGCCCAAAAAGATAAAGTCTGACACTGTTTCCACTGTTTCCCATCTATCTCCCGTGAAGTGATTGGACTGGATGCCATGATCTTCGTTTTCTGAATGTTGAGCTTTAAGCCAACTTTTTCACTCTCCTCTTTCACTTTCATCAAGAGGCTTTTTAGCTCCTCTTCACTTTCTGCCATAAGGGTGGTGTCATATGCATATCTGAGGTGATTGATATTTCTCCCGGCAATCTTGATTCCAGCCTGTGTTTCTTCCATTCTAGCGTTTCTCATGATGTACTCTGCATATAAGTTAAATAAGCAGGGTGGCAATATAGAGCCTTGACGTACTCCTTTTCCTATTTGGAACCAGTCTGTTGTTCCATGTCC
>SJYX01021178.1:47117-66058 GCA_006410675.1 Oreotragus oreotragus | reverse complement strand
GTGATGCTGGGAAAGACTGAGGGCAGAAGCAGAAGGGGACAACAGAGGATGAGATGGTTGGATGGCATCACTGACTCAATGGACATGGGTTTGGGTGGACTCCGGGAGTTGGTAACGGACAGGGAGGCCTGGTGTGCTGCGGTTCATGGGGTCGCAAAGAGTCGGACCCGGCTGAGCCAATGAACTGAACTGAAGCATACTATTTTCATCATTATTATTTATATTTGGGTTGGCTCTGTGGGAGGTGTGATGATACTGATGAGATTTTTTTTTGTTTTATTTTAGAAGTGACCGAAATTTTGATGGGACTAAAGTGGCAACCCACTCCAATATTTTTGCCTAGAGAATCCTGTGGACAGAGGAGCCTGGTGGGCTGCTGTCCATGGAGTCACACAGAGTCGGACACGACTGAAGTGACTTAGCACCAGCAGCAGCAGCCAGTGTTCTTGCCTGGAGAATCCCAGGGACAGAGGGGCCTGATGGGCTACTGTCTATGGGGTTGAATCGACTTAGCAGCAGCAGCAGCAGCAGCAAAGTCCTGTTACATGTTGACATTGGCTAGGAAAAGTATTTCTTAACCTATCAAGAATACCAACAATCTGTTTGCATTTTACCCCAAAGCACTTAAATCACACAGAACTCTAAAATGTAATGAGAATCACATCAATGTTTTGCAATCATAGGCAGAGAATTGTGTAGTTAAGTCAGTGGAAGCTTTGAGAGAACTGACATTTCCCCTTAGGTCCCTATACATGTTAGTGATGGTGTCAGCATAAAATCCAATTTTGGTTGAGTTGTTGTTTAGTCACTAAGTTGTGTCTGACTCTTTGTGATCCCATGAACAGTAGCCTGCCAGGTTCCTCTGTCCATGGGATTTCCCATGCAAGAGTACTGGAGTTGGTTGCCATTTATTTCTGCAGGGGATCTTCCTGACCCAGGGATCGAACCTGCAGCTCCTGCATTGGGAGGCGGATTCTGTACTGCTGAGCCACCAGAGACAAGGAATTAACTCAAATTATAATTCTATATTCTCTTTGAACCAATAATTCTGGTTCAAAGATAATTTATCTTGTAGGTACAAAGATATTTGTATAAAGTTTAAACTGATATTTGTACAATATTTTCTACAATACTGTGTGTAATTACAAAAAATCCTAATTCATCATAATCTCTATTAATGATGAATTTCCATGTAACCTTTAATAATGTTCCATGTGAACTGATGGAGAATGATTTCCAAAGATAGTAAGTGATCAAAGCAAGACATGGTAAAAACTGTACAATATGGTACCAAAAGGAGAAAAAACTGGGTATCTGTGGATTCATTTAAATAAGCATAGCATAGTCTGTAAAAAGACACACAAAAATATTGATAATAGTTAGGTGTCTCTGAAGGAAAGTGTATGATAAGGAGTTGGGAGAAAGAAGAAAACTTACTTTTTATTCGCTATTTTTATCTTTCAGATTTTGTGCCTATGTGTGGTAGAATGGAGTATCTTCCCCAATTCTTCATTCTTGTATAATAGCATTTTATATCCACACTTTTTGGCATGTGGTCTGAAGTTTCTTCCTGTAGGTGAAGCAGACTATTTTGCGTCATCGAGTTAAGGCTTGGTCCTGTCATCTGAATTAGCTGAAGGCATATGAACCAGCAGAGGTTCAAATATTCTAGCGTGATCTCGTTTACCCTCTTGTGTTCTTGGGATCTGTCACATGAAGAACATAATCCTGAGGTCTGCTAGTTCCAGAATGAAGAGAAGGTATGGAGCAGACCAGGACCCAACTTACAGCTTTGAGCCAAACTGTGTAAAATGGAGCCACACCAGCCAAACTGTGGACTTGTGAGCATAAAAAAATAAATGTTTGCTGTTGCAAGCCACTGAGTTGTTTTTTGCACAGGATTGTTGTAGCAGTAGCTGAATAGGACAAATCCTATAGAAGCTCTCTTAATTGACCCTTGCTTAACCAGATTTCTGTATTAACCAATGCCCTTTTTTCTCTATGTAATCATATTAACTGATGCCCATTGCCAAAGGAAAGATATAAGCATCTGAATGCAGAGTTCCAAAGAACAGCAAGAAGAGATAAGAAAGTCTTCAGTGATCAATGCAAAGAAATACAGGAAAACAACAGAATGGAAAAGACTAGAGATCTCTTCAAGAAAATTAGAGATACCCAGGGAATATTTCATGCAAAGATGGGCTCGATAAAGGACAGAAATGGTGTGGACCTAACAGAAGCAGAAAATATTAAGAAGAGGTGGCAAGAATACACAGAAGAACTGTACAAAAAAGATCTTCACAACCCAGATAATCATGATGATGTGATCAATAATCTAGAGCCAGACATCCTGGAATGTGAAGTCAAGTGGGCCTTAGAAAGCATCACTATGAGCAAAGCTAGTGGAGGTGATGGAATTCCAGTAGAGCTATTTCAAATCCTGAAAGATGATGCTGTGAAAGTGCTGCACTCAATATGCCGGGAAATTTGGAAAACTCAGCAGTGGACACCAGACTGGAAAAGGTCAGTTTTCATTCCAATTGCAAAGAAAAGCAATGCCAAAGAATGCTCAAACTACCGCACAATTGGACTCATCTCACATGCTAGTAAAGTAATGCTCAAACTTCTCCAAGCCAGGCTTCAGCAATACGTGAGCCATGAACTCCCTGATGTTCAAGTTGGTTTTAGAAAAGGCAGAGGAACCAGAGATCAAATTGCCAACATCTGCTGGATCATTGAAAAAGCAAGAGAGTTTCAGAAAAACATCTATTTCTGCTTTATTGACTATGCCAAAGCCTTTGACTGTGTGGATCACAATAAACTGTGGAAAATTTTAAAAGAGATGGAAATACCAGACGACCTTACCTGCCTCTTGAGAAATCTGTATGCAGGTCAGGAAGCAACAGCTAGAACTGGACATGGAACAACAGACTGATTCCAAATAGGAAAAGGAGTACGTCAAGGCTGTATATTGCCACCCTGCTGTTTAACTTCTATGCAGAGTACATCATGAGAAACGCTAGACTGGAAGAAACACAAGCTGGAATCAAGATTGCCAGGAGAAATATCAATAACCTCAGATATGCAGATGACCCCACCCTTATGGCAGAAAGTGAAGAGGAGCTAAAAAGCCTCTTGATGAAAGTGAAGGAGGGGAGTGAAAAAGTTGGCTTAAAGCTCAGCATTCAGAAAATGAAGATCATGGCATCTGGTCCCATCACTTCATGGGAAATAGATGGGGAAACAGTGGGAATAGTGTCAGACTTTATTTTTTTGGGATCCAAATCACTGCAGATGGTGACTGCAACCATGAAATTAAAAGGCACTTACTCCTTGGAAGAAAAGTTATGACCAACCTAGATAGCATATTTAGAAGCAGAGACATTACTTTGCTGACAAAGGTCCGTCTAGTCAAGGCTGTGGTTTTTCCTGTGGTCATGTGTGGATGTGAGAGTTGGACTGTGAAGAAGGCTGAGCACCGAAGAATTGATGCTTTTGAACTGTGATGTTGGAGAAGACTCTTGAGAGTCCGTTGGACTGCAAGGAGATCCATTGAATCCATTCTAAAGGAGATCAGTCCTAGGTGTTCTTTGGAAGGAATGATGCTAAAGCTGAGACTCCAGTACTTTGGCTACCTCATGAGCAGAGTTGACTCACTGGAAAAGACTCAGATGCTTGGAGGGATTGGGAGCAGCAGGAGAAGGGGATGACAGAGGATGAGATGGCTGGATGGCATCACTGACTCGATAGACGTCAGTTTTAGTGAACTCTGGGAGTTGGTGATGGACAGGGAGGCCTGGCGTGCTGTGATTTATTGGGTTGCAAAGAGTCGGACGTGACTGAGTGACTGAACTGAGGAGAACCTGATTTTTGCTTCCGATCCCTTGAGACCAGAACTCTCTGGATCACTTATCTAGATCATCTTGAATTCTTGAAACTGAAGGGGAAAAAAATGGAATGAAGCCTTTAAAGTTTTTCTTATTTCAACTACCATGTATAATTAGTGAGTTTTATATTGTGATATTTGTTTCGAGACTAAGTTCAGAAAATGAAACCAGAACTCGTGTTGTGTCTGTCTTGGTATTTGTATGTCTCAGTTTTTGTCTTTGGATAATATTGCTGAGGCTAATTTGTAAATGAGTTCTAATCTAATTTACCTAAAGAAAAATAAGTATTTATATATCAAATAATTCTAAATACAAGAGAAACGAACCTAAACAAATTTCGGGTATACATGACTTACGAAACATTCAGTATTGAATACCTGGTATTAATGTTTGTTTGTTGATCTAATTAATGTAAATATGTCCAAGAGTCATTAGTATTAAGCATAACATTTTCATTATGCCTACATCTAATATTTCTCCACTGATCTTCAGTAAGATATTGAGCACCTACCGACCTGGGGAGTTCATCTTTCAGTGTCCCATCTTTTTGCCTTTTCATACTGTTCATGGGCTTCTCAAGGCAAGAATACTGAAGTGGTTTGCCATTCTCTTCTCCAGTGGACCACGTTTTGTCAGAACTCTCCACCACGGCCCGTCCATCTTGGGTGACCTTACATTAAGCAAAAAAGAACTAAAGAGCCTCCTGATGAAAGTGAGAGGAGAGTGAAAAAGTTGGCTGAAAATAACATTCAGAAAACTAAGATCTTGGCATCTGATCCCATCACTTCATGACAAATAGGTCAAGAAACAATGGAAACAGTGAGAGACTTTATTTTGGGGGGAGAGGGGGCTCCAAAATCACTGCAGATGGTGACTGCAGCCATGAAATTAAGACACTTGCTCCTCGGAAGAAAACTTATGACCAACCTAGGCAGCAAGTTAAAAAGCAGAGACATTATATTGCCAGTAAAGGTCAGTCTAGTCAAAGCTATGGTTTTTCCAGTAGTCATGTATGGATGTGAGAGTTGGACTGTGAAGAAAGCTGAGCACTGAAGAATTGATGCTTTTGAACTGTGGCATTGGAGATGACTCTTGAAAGTCTCTTGGACAGCAAGAAGATCCAACCAGTCCATCCTAAAGGAAATCAGTCTAAGGACTGATGCTGAACCTGAAACTCCAATACTTTGGCCACTTGATGCAAAGAACTGACTCATTGGAAAAGACCCTGTTGCTGGGAAAGATTGAAGGCAGGAGGAGAAGGGGACGACAGAGGATGAGATGGTTGGATGGCATCACTGACTCAATGGACATGAGTTTGAGTAAACTCCAAGAGATGGTGATGGACAAGGAAGCCTTGTGTGCTGCAGTCCATGGGGTCACAAAGAGTTGGACACGACTGAGTGACTGAACTGAATTGAAGGTTGTGTTTCTTTTGCTCTAATGTTGGTTTGAATCATTCCTAGTGATTTTCTTGGGCTTCCCCGGCAGATCAGCAGTACAGAATCCACCTGCAGTGCAGGAGCCGCCGGAGACATAGTTTAATACCTGAATTGAGAAGATCCCCTGGAGGAGGGCATGGCCATCCTCTCCAGTGCTCTTGCCTGGAGAATCCCATGGGCAGAGGAGCCTGGTGGGCTATGGTCCACAGTGTCACAAAGAGTCAGACACAACTGAATCGACTTAGCATGCAGATAGTGCTTTTCTTAAGGACACTAAACATACCTCAGTAATATAATTTAATGACCTCGTTCTCTAAAATGGGAAGAGTCCCTCCCTCTGAATAGCTAGTTAAACTAGCTCATTCTCATCTATCCTTCTCTTTCCCCATTCAAGACTGCAGCGTGTTTCTTAGCATTGCACATGGATCCTATGAAGATGTGAGTTCATTTTTATCCTCTACTACTGTGATGCACTATAAGTGTGATGAAGGATATATTCTGGTTGAAGAAGAAACAATCACTTGCAGAAATTCATATTGGACATCTCCAGGGCCTCAGTGGAAAGGTAACTCCACGGTACTGATGCCCCTTGCTAAGATAGTAGGACCATCATGTATATTCCGACCATATGGTTTCCACTCAGCCAGAGGCAGCACTTAAAAGCTTGTGTTTACTGTTCATTTGTTCATTTGTTTCCTGTAGTCAATACTGGATGTGGTACTGGGCTGTTTGAAAAAATATGTGCTATTAAAAAAAAATTGTCTCAAAAATATTTTCCTCTGTTATCTTCCAGAATTTTGTTGCTTTACCTTTCACATTGATATCCCCAGCTCATTTGGAATTCCTAAGGGTTTGTGGTATGAAGTAGGAGTCAAAGATCGTTTTACTCCAGTAAGTAATCCATGAAGCCAGCACCACATTAAATGGACCATAGTTTTCACACTGCACTGCCTTGCTATCTTTGTCATAATTCAAGAATTAGAGAAAATAATTTTTAATTTAAGAGAATAGTGAGATTTTAACAAAAATTTAGAATCCCTGCAAAAGTTAGAATGAGCACTCTTATGGAAAAATCCCAAACATCCTTGAAGTATCTGATATCTCCATTAGCACCTGGTACATATCATCACCTCCTCATAGAGAAGCTGACCTGATATGAAACCGATTATGTGTGCCTATTTTCTTTTCTTTTTCTTACCACACAGCTAATAGCAGTTCAAGGGTCTAATTTCCCACCATTGTCTCCATTTAGTACAGGAAGATGCTAAGGGTGTGAGACCAGACATTACCTATCTAGGATGCTGAAAATAAGGTTTGACATACAATAGTTCTGAAAACTCAGATTTTAGGACCATAATATCCAGATTTATATAATAATTATGCCACACAAAGGCTATGCAACCTTAGACAAGTCACATAAATTGCCTTTACCTAATTTTTCTCTCCAGCAAAATGTTTTAGCTGATGATATGTATACAATAACGTTAATATTATCATTATTAATTTTATTGTTATAATACCATACATGCAGTTAAAGAGCAATGCTCAGCATGCAGGCATAATTTATTATTAGTGTTTCTCACTCCACCAATATTCTTTACTACTGTATGGTCTTATTCTGAGAGTCACAAAATAATCATATTTGTCTATTACAGTTTTGTGTCTGAATCCAGAGGTAGAAGATAGCAATTTTTTTTGTTGACAAGGATCAGTCTGTTGAGCCTGAAAACGTTACTGTCCATGTGATTCTACTTTTTTATGGTCGGCTCTCCAAATATCATCTGCTCAGAGAATGGAACGTGGTACCCAGAAGTGCCCAGGTGTGAGTGGGTAAGTGGCACACCTCAGGTGTTCTATCACATTCTATAAATGGTAAACTCCTCCAGCGCACTGTTCCAGCTGACACTGATGAGGTTTGTCTTGTATCAGGACTCATTTCTGAGTTGTTTAAATCAATGTCAGCATCAGCACTTTTACTCTCAAAGTACATGCTGAGCGCTTAAGGCAAATTCTAATTCCCTTATTTTATAGCAAGATGGACCAAGCCCCTAGATAGGAGAGTTCCATAGATACAGGTATTTCTATAACAAATGTTATGATTTTGCATAGACATCAGATCCATCCCTTCAGTTGATCCTGAAGAAGTTCCCTAGGTATCTTTGACAATGCTGTTTCTTCTCTGTTTAGATAATTTCAGTGCTCTTTTAAGAGCAGTGCTGGTCAGATGCCGGGAGCCAGCGTGAGGAATCCCGCCCATGGTAAAGGTCATGAGGAAGGAAGCCCGACAAAATGCAAAGGCGAGATCTGGCTTCAGGGGTTCCCCCTGAGTTTTCCTGAATATCTGCCCCCCAAAACCAGAGCCTGCCTGCCTTACTGTACTGTGCTTTTCCACTCTTCTGACATTCTCTGGAAAAAGTTAACTTAGGGCTTCAGTCTCCTGCATATGAAAGGAATGTTTCAGCTCAAACCCCTCAGATGGCTCTCTAACTTGCCTGACAGGTTCCCCGGAATTTTTACAACTTGTGTATTGCTTACAGCCCCCCAACTGCAAGAGGCACAAAGCTTAAAGCATCATAAAGATACAGAGCCTTTTCTAAAAATTGTAAAGCTAAAAGCTAAAAATTATACTGGTGATGGGTTTCACTTTTGAGTCAATGACTGCTGCCAGGCCTCCATATTCCTTATCTTTTAGGCACCTGAAGGATATTAATCAATGTAACTGGGATATAGAAAAAGGAATATAGTAGTTTTGATGTTAGTAACATTAGACTTTTGAGTTAATTACTTTTCTCTTTGTTATAAATCACTGTACTTCTTTCATTGTTATAAATTGTTGTATCTTTGCTATGTAAGAATGTAACTTTATTTAGTGCTTTCTGAGAGTGGCACCAGACTTTGGGAAGAACAACACTGTTAAGACAAATAAGTCTTCTGGTTGACAAATCTTTATCAGAAAAGGGCTGTAAAATGTTAATTTGACTTCTGGCCAGAAGATGATGTAAATCACCTAAGACTTGTGTATACAACTAGGTATGCAGAGAGAAATCCTGGTCTTAATAAGAATCAGGGCTGCTGATGCTGCATAATTTTATATTATCCATTGATCTCTATGTACAAAAAAAGGTATAAAAGGGCTTTCTGGACAATAGAGGATGGGCCAGTCGCTGGACTGGCTTCCCCCGTGTCCTCTTTACTCTATTTTCAGGCTGAATTCCCATCTGGGGCATGAAGGCTAACCATGTCTACTTACCTGCCCCGGCTTTTAGGTCCCGTGAGAGAGGGAGCCCAAGCTGGGGCACCCTCCGCTATTCAAATGAGCTCCGGTGGCCTAATGTAGATGGTGCAAACTTCTTGTCCTGAAGTTTTATTGTCTTTCCATGTAAACCAAGTTACTCAGCCTCTTTTCTCCACTAATTTTCCTACTATACTATTTCTTTCTTAATCTCTCTTTATATTTCTAATTAAATAAATAAGTTTTCCTCACCTATGCCGTCTCCCCTTCAAATTCCCTGGATCCACCGGGGCAAGACCCCCGCAGTCAGATCTTAAGATGAATACTTTGCTGAGATGTACAAAGTATCTTTTACTTTTTTGCATCAGTGCTATGGAGGGTCTTGATATGCCAACTTTATGGTCATTGGTAGGCATCCTGAAGGAAACTTATACTTTCAGTTTGGAAAGAAACCTCTCAAACCATCCTTTATCTCTTTCAGGAAGTTCACATGGGCTGTGAGCAAGTGCTCACAGGCGGGAAACTCATGCAGTGTCTCCCAAGTCCTGAGGATGTAAAAATGGCCCTGGAGGTATACAAACTGTCTCTGGAGATGGAAGAACTGGATGTACAGACTTGAAGTTGAGCACCTGTTAAAAACCAGTCCATCTCTTTCCCTTTCCTTCCCTGTAAAAATAGAGAATTGGGTACATTTTTCTCATTAGCAACTCTACCGTTCCTTCAGTGCTAGTATTCACTGGAAGAATACTTGTATTTGAAGGATCTTTGATATTTTTTGATGCCACTGATAGTGTGGAACTATTGGTGGTTGATATTCTGTCTCATCTTAAGCTTCCATTTCCCCGGATTTGATCATATGGCAGAAATAAAGAATCACCTGTCAAGAGTCCAGTGTCTTTGTTTCTACTTTGATTCCCTTGCAATGAGAAATTAAGGATCTATATCAATCACTTCCTAATGTTTCTCTGGTTAACATTCTTTTCTATTTTACATACTAGCACCTCATATGAGATGTATTTATACTACACTTTCACTTCCTACTCATTCGTCAGTGCCCAGGTCAAATAGCACATCTTCCTCTGTCTTCTGCTTTCTCTCTCTCTGTTGATCACCAGTGTTTTCTCTGGAACAATTTCTCAGTTCCTCTTTATATTTAAGGTACACTTAGTTTTGCTTGGCATTCAATAATAACCAACTTGAACACTTTTGAAAGTCTGTATGCAACCCAAGTATTCCTCTTGGGCGTGCCCAAATCTTTCATTCTAGGGTGATCACTCTTTAATATTTCCGTTAAAATAGCTTTAGTGTTTCTTTTAGGACCAGTTCTTCAGAAGCAGATCCCAAGGAAAAAATTTATGTGCAAGTGATTTATTAAGGAACTTCTCCGAGTTCTCCAAGGACAAATAGGAAAAGGAGTAGGGTAAGCAGGATGGAAGAGGCTTCCCTTGTGGCTCAGCTGGTAAAGAATCTGCCTGCAATGCAGGAGACCCGGCTATGATTCCTGGGTCAGGAAGATCACTTGGAGAAGGGATAGGCTACCCACTCCAGTATTCATGGGCTTCCTTGGTGGCTCAGACAGTAAAGAATCTGCCTGCGATGCAGGAGACCTGGGTCCGAACCCTGGGTTGGGAAGATCCCTAGGAAGAGGGCACTGCAACCCACTCCAGTATTCTTACCTGGAGAATCCCATGGACAGAGGAGCCTGGTGGGTACAGTCTATGGGGCTGCAACGAGTCAGACAGGACTGAGAGACTAAGCACAAGCAGGATGGAACAGAGAAGGCACCTAATAGGGTGACTAGGCAAAGTCATATGGAGGGTGGCTTAGCCTTAGCCCAAAAGGGAACCCTGAACTATACGTTTGTGTATATTCTGTCCCAATTCCAGGTAAAGGAACTGGGCTTTCATTCTGCTGTACCAGTCAGTTATTGGTGAAGGGACACTCTGGACACACAAGCTTCCAGGGCATCCAGCTCTCTCTGTGTGACTTCAGAGCTGGTCAGCAGCCTGGGGCAAGTCCTCCCCAAAGAGTAGGAGGTAAGACCCTAAGAAATCAGAGCACACAGAAGCCTGCAGAGGAGAATACAGAAATGGGAAAAGGGTCTGAGGGCCTGGGTGGAACTTTCAATGCTTATCCCACACATGTCTCTCTTACAGCTTTGGTTATGCTTGGAAGCCTTATAATTTCTGATGGTCACCTCTTCTTCCAACTTTTTGCCTCCCCAAATGTCTTTCTCACTCATACTTAGCTACTGTGACTAGCCTCTGGTTCGCCACTGCATCTTGATCAATTATAGAGAACATGTCTCTTTTCTTTGATTTCTTCAAAATACCAGTCACATAAGAAAGTTGCACAGCAGACTTTTACTAACACTTTAGAATTAACAGAGGGATGTCTGTATGGCTACATAGACTTGATTTCATATCGAATGTTACATAACTGTGATCTTAATAAAATTGTTGCCTTTCCCTGCCACCAGGAACCTCTTCTGGCTAACTCGGCATGACTCTGCTAGCCCCTAGGCTTTTCTGGTCTAATGCTTTCCCTCTTCAAATAACTCCTTCTCACATTTCATGCATTCTTGTTCTCACTGACTCAGAACCCCATTTCTCTTTATTTTATTAAGAAAAGCATTTTAGCAATCTGTCTTCCCCTAGTTTCAGGGAGTTCATATCCAAAAATCCATGAATGTACTCAAATAATCAAAGAGTTACCTATTCCAAGTTGGGAGCCAAGCTATTGAGAAGATTCAGAGGCATCTCTGAGGCCTGAGCTTCCTCTGTCTCCCCTGCTGTACCAGGGGAGACACAGTACCCAGGACACTGTGAGGACCTTTTCACACTGATGTGAATCTGTCTCTTATACACATCTAGATGTGTATAAGAGACAGGTCTCCTGCATATGAAAGGAATGTTTCAGCTCAAACCCCTCAGATGGCTCTCTAACTTGCCTGACAGGTTCCCCGGAATTTTTACAACTTGTGTATTGCTTACAGCCCCCCAACTGCAAGAGGCACAAAGCTTAAAGCATCATAAAGATACAGAGCCTTTTCTAAAAATTGTAAAGCTAAAAGCTAAAAATTATACTGGTGATGGGTTTCACTTTTGAGTCAATGACTGCTGCCAGGCCTCCATATTCCTTATCTTTTAGGCACCTGAAGGATATTAATCAATGTAACTGGGATATAGAAAAAGGAATATAGTAGTTTTGATGTTAGTAACATTAGACTTTTGAGTTAATTACTTTTCTCTTTGTTATAAATCACTGTACTTCTTTCATTGTTATAAATTGTTGTATCTTTGCTATGTAAGAATGTAACTTTATTTAGTGCTTTCTGAGAGTGGCACCAGACTTTGGGAAGAACAACACTGTTAAGACAAATAAGTCTTCTGGTTGACAAATCTTTATCAGAAAAGGGCTGTAAAATGTTAATTTGACTTCTGGCCAGAAGATGATGTAAATCACCTAAGACTTGTGTATACAACTAGGTATGCAGAGAGAAATCCTGGTCTTAATAAGAATCAGGGCTGCTGATGCTGCATAATTTTATATTATCCATTGATCTCTATGTACAAAAAAAGGTATAAAAGGGCTTTCTGGACAATAGAGGATGGGCCAGTCGCTGGACTGGCTTCCCCCGTGTCCTCTTTACTCTATTTTCAGGCTGAATTCCCATCTGGGGCATGAAGGCTAACCATGTCTACTTACCTGCCCCGGCTTTTAGGTCCCGTGAGAGAGGGAGCCCAAGCTGGGGCACCCTCCGCTATTCAAATGAGCTCCGGTGGCCTAATGTAGATGGTGCAAACTTCTTGTCCTGAAGTTTTATTGTCTTTCCATGTAAACCAAGTTACTCAGCCTCTTTTCTCCACTAATTTTCCTACTATACTATTTCTTTCTTAATCTCTCTTTATATTTCTAATTAAATAAATAAGTTTTCCTCACCTATGCCGTCTCCCCTTCAAATTCCCTGGATCCACCGGGGCAAGACCCCCGCAGTCAGATCTTAAGATGAATACTTTGCTGAGATGTACAAAGTATCTTTTACTTTTTTGCATCAGTGCTATGGAGGGTCTTGATATGCCAACTTTATGGTCATTGGTAGGCATCCTGAAGGAAACTTATACTTTCAGTTTGGAAAGAAACCTCTCAAACCATCCTTTATCTCTTTCAGGAAGTTCACATGGGCTGTGAGCAAGTGCTCACAGGCGGGAAACTCATGCAGTGTCTCCCAAGTCCTGAGGATGTAAAAATGGCCCTGGAGGTATACAAACTGTCTCTGGAGATGGAAGAACTGGATGTACAGACTTGAAGTTGAGCACCTGTTAAAAACCAGTCCATCTCTTTCCCTTTCCTTCCCTGTAAAAATAGAGAATTGGGTACATTTTTCTCATTAGCAACTCTACCGTTCCTTCAGTGCTAGTATTCACTGGAAGAATACTTGTATTTGAAGGATCTTTGATATTTTTTGATGCCACTGATAGTGTGGAACTATTGGTGGTTGATATTCTGTCTCATCTTAAGCTTCCATTTCCCCGGATTTGATCATATGGCAGAAATAAAGAATCACCTGTCAAGAGTCCAGTGTCTTTGTTTCTACTTTGATTCCCTTGCAATGAGAAATTAAGGATCTATATCAATCACTTCCTAATGTTTCTCTGGTTAACATTCTTTTCTATTTTACATACTAGCACCTCATATGAGATGTATTTATACTACACTTTCACTTCCTACTCATTCGTCAGTGCCCAGGTCAAATAGCACATCTTCCTCTGTCTTCTGCTTTCTCTCTCTCTGTTGATCACCAGTGTTTTCTCTGGAACAATTTCTCAGTTCCTCTTTATATTTAAGGTACACTTAGTTTTGCTTGGCATTCAATAATAACCAACTTGAACACTTTTGAAAGTCTGTATGCAACCCAAGTATTCCTCTTGGGCGTGCCCAAATCTTTCATTCTAGGGTGATCACTCTTTAATATTTCCGTTAAAATAGCTTTAGTGTTTCTTTTAGGACCAGTTCTTCAGAAGCAGATCCCAAGGAAAAAATTTATGTGCAAGTGATTTATTAAGGAACTTCTCCGAGTTCTCCAAGGACAAATAGGAAAAGGAGTAGGGTAAGCAGGATGGAAGAGGCTTCCCTTGTGGCTCAGCTGGTAAAGAATCTGCCTGCAATGCAGGAGACCCGGCTATGATTCCTGGGTCAGGAAGATCACTTGGAGAAGGGATAGGCTACCCACTCCAGTATTCATGGGCTTCCTTGGTGGCTCAGACAGTAAAGAATCTGCCTGCGATGCAGGAGACCTGGGTCCGAACCCTGGGTTGGGAAGATCCCTAGGAAGAGGGCACTGCAACCCACTCCAGTATTCTTACCTGGAGAATCCCATGGACAGAGGAGCCTGGTGGGTACAGTCTATGGGGCTGCAACGAGTCAGACAGGACTGAGAGACTAAGCACAAGCAGGATGGAACAGAGAAGGCACCTAATAGGGTGACTAGGCAAAGTCATATGGAGGGTGGCTTAGCCTTAGCCCAAAAGGGAACCCTGAACTATACGTTTGTGTATATTCTGTCCCAATTCCAGGTAAAGGAACTGGGCTTTCATTCTGCTGTACCAGTCAGTTATTGGTGAAGGGACACTCTGGACACACAAGCTTCCAGGGCATCCAGCTCTCTCTGTGTGACTTCAGAGCTGGTCAGCAGCCTGGGGCAAGTCCTCCCCAAAGAGTAGGAGGTAAGACCCTAAGAAATCAGAGCACACAGAAGCCTGCAGAGGAGAATACAGAAATGGGAAAAGGGTCTGAGGGCCTGGGTGGAACTTTCAATGCTTATCCCACACATGTCTCTCTTACAGCTTTGGTTATGCTTGGAAGCCTTATAATTTCTGATGGTCACCTCTTCTTCCAACTTTTTGCCTCCCCAAATGTCTTTCTCACTCATACTTAGCTACTGTGACTAGCCTCTGGTTCGCCACTGCATCTTGATCAATTATAGAGAACATGTCTCTTTTCTTTGATTTCTTCAAAATACCAGTCACATAAGAAAGTTGCACAGCAGACTTTTACTAACACTTTAGAATTAACAGAGGGATGTCTGTATGGCTACATAGACTTGATTTCATATCGAATGTTACATAACTGTGATCTTAATAAAATTGTTGCCTTTCCCTGCCACCAGGAACCTCTTCTGGCTAACTCGGCATGACTCTGCTAGCCCCTAGGCTTTTCTGGTCTAATGCTTTCCCTCTTCAAATAACTCCTTCTCACATTTCATGCATTCTTGTTCTCACTGACTCAGAACCCCATTTCTCTTTATTTTATTAAGAAAAGCATTTTAGCAATCTGTCTTCCCCTAGTTTCAGGGAGTTCATATCCAAAAATCCATGAATGTACTCAAATAATCAAAGAGTTACCTATTCCAAGTTGGGAGCCAAGCTATTGAGAAGATTCAGAGGCATCTCTGAGGCCTGAGCTTCCTCTGTCTCCCCTGCTGTACCAGGGGAGACACAGTACCCAGGACACTGTGAGGACCTTTTCACACTGATGTGAATTATACCACAGTCTTTTCATTTGTTAGTTCTAAATTCGGAGAAGGCAATGGCACCCCACTCCAGTACTCTTGCCTGGAAAATCGCATGGACGGAGGAGCCCGGTAGGCTGCAGTCCATGGGGTTGCAAAGATCGGACATAACTGAGCAATTTCACATTCACTTTTCACTTTCATGCATTGGAGAAGGAAATGGCAACCCACTCCAGTGTTCTTGCCTGGAGAATCCCAAGGATGGCAGAGCCTGGTGGGCTGCTGTCTAATGGGTCACACAGAGTCGAACACTTAACAGCAGCAGCAGTTCTAAATTAATTACACATAATTATAATTATAGAAGTAACAGAAGGAAAACAAGAATTCAACCTTACAAAAGGATTTATAAGAAGTCAGTTTATTTCCTTTTCTATCTCAGTGTTACTCTGTTTTGAGGTTTTCTGATTAACTTAACTCTGAAGAGACAATGCCCTCACTCTATCACATTAATTTTTATCTCTAAGCATATATTTTGATTTCCTGCTACAAAATTGATCAATCTAACTCCCATTTTCCCTCTCCTCTCTTTCTCCATTTGTCAGTCTCATTTAATATTATATATTTTTAGTGATTAATTTTCTTTAAGACTTTAAATAACATATTTAAACCTCTATTATTTATGTAGCTTTTATTTTTAATAATTTACTCTTTTATCAAACTAGTACAAGCAAATAATGAAAAAGTCAAATAATCCAGAAAACATTTCAATGAAAACCCTAAAATTTTGATCCACTCAATCCCACCCTTTGGTCTCATTCACCCAAAATAACCATTTTTCAACTCCTTTAGCTCTGTCTTATGATATTTCACTACATGTTTCCAAAAATATTCTTATTATACTTATATTGATTATTTTTAAACATCATGCTTGGCTTCCTATTAAGAGAGAATAGAGTTTAGAGTGTCATCCTTTGCATTATTTGTAGTATTATCTTTCCTCACAGTGCAGGAATCTTACTCCTTTGGTTAAATTAGTATTCAGTATGAACACTATTTTGATTAAGCAAATCTTGATCTTTGCTAAGCCAAGATAAGCTCAGTTGTAAATAATTATTTACTGAGCTTAAATATTTATTTACAATGTTTTCATTTTTATGGCATTAAAAATTTATCTTGTTTTGTTTGTTTGTTTAGTTTTCTACATTTCTATTGTTGATTCTTGCTACATGCTCCAAAAGCTCTGTCATGGTCTAGCAATCTATTTCTTAATGTTCATACATGTCAGATGTTGTTTTAATTCCATACATTTCTCCACTGTCACTCCTGGAGACTTTCTTCCTCTCTTTTCAGTGATTCTGAAATAAACAGTTTATGCTTAAATCTTAGGTCTTCCCTTTGCTCTTAATTACTTTGATTCCAAGTCTTTGTTTTGATTTATTTCCTCATTTTTGCTGGAACAGATCCTTCAAAAGCTGCATAAGAAAGAGTATCTGGGAAGTAAATTTCTGAGTTGTTACATGTTTGAAAACATCTTTTTCCCCATTACCCTCATACTTATAGATTGCATGTAGAAGTTTGAGTTCTCTCAAAATTTTGAAGGCATTCCTCCATTGCCATGCCCCTTCCAGTTTTGCTATGGAACATTCCATGATATTTGAGTCCTTGATACAGTGTTGTTGATTTTTCTCTCTCTCTATGGGAAATATTGAGGCCTTTCTAGTAGCTCAGACAGTAAAGCATTCGCAATTCAGGAAACCCAGGTTTGATACCTGGGTCAGAGAGATCCCCTGGAGAAGGAAATGGCAACCCACTCCAGTATTCTTGCCTGGAGAATTCCAAGGACTGAGGAGCCTGGAGGGCTACAGTCCATGAGGTTGCAAAGAGTTGGACACAATTGAGTGACTAACACACACACTGGGAAATATTAGTATTTTCTTTTTTATTCCTGTGGCTTTGCTGTCAGATGTTTTTCATGCATCAACTTGGATACTTGTCAGAAATTTATGATCTGTAGACACATGTGCTTTAGGTCAGGGAAAATTTTAGAATATTTTTCTGTTATTTTTTGTTTTAATTTAATTTTCTCTTATCTCCCTGACCCCTCCCCTGGAGCTCCCTTTAATAAAATATTGTTTTAACTATTTTTTTCCTGTTTTACTTCTGATATTTTGTTTGTTATGTTCTACTTTTGGGAATATTTTCCAGACTTTGTATTTTAAGATTTTAGTTGATGTTTAAAATCTATCATATTTTAATTTCTAATAACTTGTTCTTGTTCTCTACATTAAAAAAAATGTATCATTATGTTCTTTCTTCAGATTCAATATGATTTTTTTCTGTCTCTGAAAGTAAAAGTTACTCAGTGGTGTTCAACTCTTTGTGACCCCATAGACTATACAGTCCAGGGAATTCTCCAGGCCAGAATACTGAGTGGATAGACTTTCCCTTCCCCAGGGAATCTTCTCAACCCAAGGATCAAACCCAAGTCTCCTGCATTACAGGCAGATTCTTTACCAGCTGAGCTACTAGAGAAGCTCATCTCTGAAAATACTAATTATAGGGTGGAGTTTGGGGGACATTCTTTTTTTTTTTTTTCTATTCATACAAAGGAGTGGAATGCTAAAACATTGTTTGATATCTCTGCATGTATGAGCGAGGCTTCTTTACTGGTGAACTTCTTTGGAGCATGGTAAGCAGCAAGGTTTAACTATTTGTATGTTTGTTTTGGGCTTCCCTGGTGGCTCAGGGGTAAAGAATCCACCTGCAATGCAGGAAACCTGGGTTTGATCCCTGGGTTGGGAGGATCCCCTGGAGGAGGGCATGGCAACCCACTCTAGTGTTCTTACTTGGAGAATCCCATGGACAGAGGAGCCGAGCAGGCTGCAGATCATAGGGTTACAAAGAATCAGACATGACTGAAGTGACTGAGCACGCATGCATGGTTGTCTTCTTTTTAAATGGGACATGTATTTATCAGTCTTTGGAAATGCCCAAAGTCTTCTGAGAAGATTTCCATAATCCTATTGATAATAGGATTTCCATAATTTCCATAATCTCTATTCATTTATAAATCTTTGTTTTCTATTGAGTTTATAACACTTATATAAAATGAAAAAATGGGTACTTCTGCTGGATCATCAAAAAAGCAAGAGAATTCCAGAAAAACATCTATTTCTGCTTTATTGACTATGCCAAAGCCTTTGACTGTGTGGATCACAATAAACTGTGGAAAATTCTGAAAGAGATAGGAATACCAGACCCCCGACCTGCCTCTTGAGAAACCTATATGCAGGTCAGGAAGCAACAGTTAGAACTGAACATGAAAACAAAAGACTGGTTCCAAATAGGGAAAGGAGTACGTCAAGGCTCTATATTGTCACCCTGCTCATTTAACTTCTTTGCAGAATACATCATGAGAAACGCTGGACTGGAAGAAACACAAGCTGGAGTCAAGATTGCCGGGAGAAATATCAATAACTTCAAATATGCAGATGACACCACCCTTATGGAAGAAAGCAGAGAACTAAAGAGCCTCTTGATGAAAGTGAAAGAGGAGAGTGAAAAAGTTGGCTTAAAGCTCAACATTCAGAAAACGAAGATCATGGCATCTGGTCGGATCACTTCATGGGAAATAGATGGGGAAACAGTGGAAACAGTGTCAGACTTTATTTTGGGGGGCTCCAAAATCACTGCAGATGGGTGACTGCAGCCATGAAATTAGAAGACTCCTTGGAAGAAAAGTTATGACCAACCTGGATAGTATATTCAAAAGCAGAGACATTACTTTGCCGACTAAGGTCCGCCTAGTCAAGGCTATGGTTTTTCCTGTGGTCATGTATGGATGTGAAAGTTGGACTGTGAAGAAAGCTGAG
>SJYX01021178.1:18208-34115 GCA_006410675.1 Oreotragus oreotragus | reverse complement strand
TCTCAGGGTTTGGACTTAAGCCTCCTGCTTCTGGTTTTCAGTTTTATTTTTACAGTAGCCTCAAGACGTCTCCATCTATACAGCACTGATGATAAAACATCTAGGTTAAAGGTGAAAAGTTTCTCCACCTTGAGGGACACCCAGAGAGGTTCTCTGAGTTACATGGAGAAGAGAAGAGGGAGGGGTTAGTTAGAGGTGACTGGAATGAGATGAGGTGGGATTAAAAGAGGAGAGAGCAAGCTAGCCAGTAATCACTTCCTTATGTGCACTCCACAGTCTGGACCGCTCAGAGGTATTCATGGAGTTATACAGGGAAGAGGAGAGGGAGGAAGTAGACAGAGGTAGCCAGGAGGATAAAAGAGGGAAATGAAAACGAGAGAGACAGATCCAGCCAGTAACCAGTTCCCTTTGTGTTCTCCACCATCTGGAACACACAGAGCTTCACAGAGTTGGGTAGAGAGGAGAAGGGGGAGGGAAGAGACAGAGGCCACCTGGTGGTGTAAAAGGAGAGTCCAAAGGAGGAGAGAGTGGTCAAGCCAGTAATCTCGCTCTCAGGTAAAATTGGGTACTGAAGATTGTGTTTTTTAAATGTACAAAATTGACAACAAATACCAAAAAGCAAAGATTAAAAATCTAGAGTAGAGGTTGGATTTTCAAAAATACAATATTAAAGAAAAGAAGAAGAAAAAAAAAGCCATGAGAATTATTAAAAAACAACAACAACAACCACAAAAAGACTATATATGGCATTTGCTTTAAAAATAGGGTCTTTTTTTTTTTGAAAAGTAATAGTAGGTTGTAAAAATAAAAATAAAAATTACAGGAGAAATAGAGGACTTAGAAATTTTAAAAAGTTAAAAAAAAACAGAAGAAAAAGAAAAGAAGAAAAAACAATCACACAACAACATCAACCAAAAAAAAAAATAGGAATGATCATAAAAATAGTAAAGATATATCTGGCCCTTTCTCTGGTGTTGTGGGCAGTGTGGGGTCACTTCCAAGGCAGTTCCCTCTGTTTAACTTCTGTTTGCTGATCTCTTCAGTATTTGATTTCTGCCCTGACACAGGTGGGGCAGTGGTGGACACTTTTTTTTTTCTTTTTAAGGCTTATTTGTTCAGTCGTGCTGTGGGGAGGGAGGGATGCTGCAAAGAAATAACATTGGCATGTGCTCACAGTGTCTCAGCCCTGCTGGGCCTGCTCCTGCTCACAGCGCACACCACTCAGGCTCTCCGTTGCTCTGCCGGGAACCATCTGAGGCTGGCCCTAGGCTGCATGCACCTCCCTGGTCTAAGCCGCTCAGGCTGGGCGCTCAGGTAGCCCTCAGATGCGCAGATTCCATTGGGCCTCCCAGGTCCGAGTAGCTCAGGTGTTTGGCAAGTGCGGTCACTACAACTTATCACCTTTCCTGTTTCTGCTGCTCAGTTTTCTGGGAATACCACTGGCGTTCCTTCTCAGGCAGATGATGACTGTCCAGAACCCCAGAAGTCTTAGTTAGCAAAGAAGCCTGCTTGCATTTTGGTAGGTAATGTCTCTCTTGGGCTGTGATTGCCCCCTTACAGCCCTTACGGCTCTGGCTGCCTGTCACCGGAGGGGGATGGTCTGTAGCCAGCTATTTCTGTTTCGTCNAAGTCTTAGTTAGCAAAGAAGCCTGCTTGCATTTTGGTAGGTAATGTCTCTCTTGGGCTGTGATTGCCCCCTTACAGCCCTTACGGCTCTGGCTGCCTGTCACCGGAGGGGGATGGTCTGTAGCCAGCTATTTCTGTTTCGTCCTTTGTTCTGTGTGCGGTCCTGGTGGTGTCTTATGCTCGAGCTTTTTGCTTGGTAGCTATCCCACAGTCTGGCCCATTTCTTAAAAGACACTGCAGCCCATGCCTCCCACGCCTCCCTGCCCAGCCCCCATTTGCCAGTGGTGGATGCAAGTGTCTGCACTGCTTCTCCACAGGAAGAGTTAGTGTTGGGCTCATAATCTGTTGGTTTTAATTATTCATTTATTTTTCCTTCCTGGTATGTTGCCCTCTGTACTTCCAAGGCTCACCACAGACTTGGCAGTAAGAGTGTTTCCTGGTGTTTGGAAACATCTCTTCTTAAAATTCCCCTCCCAGGACGGGACTTCCTTCCTGGGAAGGAGCTCCCTCCCTACCTCCTTTGTCTTTTTTCATCTTTTATATTTTTTCCTACCTGTTTTTGAAGATAATGATCAGCTTTTCTGGGTGCCTGATATCCTTTGTCAGCATTCAGAAGTTGTTTTGTGGAATTTACTCAGTGTTGAAATGTTCTTTTGATGAATTTGTGAGNGAAAGCGAAAGTCACTCAGTCATGTCAGACTCTGCGACCTCATGGACTGTACAGTCCATGAAATTCTCCAGGCCAGAATACTGGAGTGGGTAGCCTTTCCCTTCTCCAGGGGAGCTTCCCAACCCAGGAATCAAACCAAGGTCTCCTGCATTGCAGATGGATTCTTTACCAACTGAGGTATCAGGGAAGTGCTTTATCAACTGGAATATGGTGCTTACACGCAGTTCCTTTTAGCTTTAGTCTTAAGACATTACTCATTTCCATAGCTACTTAGATCAGCTCATTTCTTTAGTTACATTCTTATTCCTCACTTTCTTCAGTGAGGCTGTTTCATACATTTTTCAGCCTTATTGTGGTGTGATTGACAAAGATTATACATATTTAAGGTGTACAATAATATGCCTTGATATACATAAATATGTATATATATATACTGTGAAATGATCACTACAATCAATTTATTTAACATATTTATCACCTCTACATCATTACTATTTTCCTTCTTTTCTTTTCTTTCTTTTCTCTTCCTTCCTTCCTTTCTTTTGTTTGTTTCATAGTAAATGGTAAGAATGCTTAAGATTAACAGATTTCAAGCATGCAATACAGTATTTCTAAGTGTAGTCAGCATGCTATACAGTAGGTCTCTGGAACTCATTCATCTTTCATAACTGAAACATTATACACTTTGACTAACATCTCCCCATTTCCCCCTGAGCCAGCTCCTGGCAACCACTATTCTACTCTGTGCTTCTGTGTCTGAATTTAGATTCCAAGTATACATGATATCATGCACCAATTGTTTTTCTGTACCTAGCTTATTTCACTTGCCTAATATCCTCCAGATTCATATTGTTACAAATGGCCTGATCTGTGTGTGTGTGTGTGTGTGTGTTTGACTGATGAATGGATAAAGGAAAATATAATCACATTTTTTTAATCCATTCATCCATTGATGAACATTTAGAGTGAATCCATATCTTGCTTATTGTGAATAACGCTGAGATCAACATGGGAGTGTAGATGTAATTTCCTTTGCATATACACCCTGAAGAAGGTTTACTGTACATTGCATTGACTGTACATTGTACATACATGTACATTGACTCATTTATTTTAGAACTGGAAGATTGTACCTTTTTATTCCCTTCACCCATTTCACCCACTCATCCAAAATCAATCTGTTCTGTTTCTATGGGCTTGGGTTTTTGTTTTGTTTTGTGTAAGATTCTACTTATAAGCTTATCATACAGTATTTGTCTCTCTCTGTCTGGTTTATTTCACTTAGCATAATGCCCTCAATATCTACTCATTTTTGTTTCAAATTCTCCTTCCTTTTTAAGGAATCCTTTTGCCAGATATAATACTCTTGACTAGGTGGCAGGTTTCTTTTTAGTGGCGCAGGGGAGGGTGTCTCCAAGAACGTCTTTCTCTCTGACTTACTGCGAGTTTGCCATCTTAGTAATGAGCAGTGTGACTTGGGGTATCTGAGGCTTGGTTTCCTTTTCTGCAGAATGAAGATGATCACTGCCCCTTCTTGTTGTCCTTCCTTCTTTTCTTCCTCTCTTCAATCNCTCCAAGAACGTCTTTCTCTCTGACTTACTGCGAGTTTGCCATCTTAGTAATGAGCAGTGTGACTTGGGGTATCTGAGGCTTGGTTTCCTTTTCTGCAGAATGAAGATGATCACTGCCCCTTCTTGTTGTCCTTCCTTCTTTTCTTCCTCTCTTCAATCAGTCAGCAGATGTTTATTGAGCACCCACTGTCAGTTACGTGCCAGGCACTACTGATATGCTGGGAATAAAGCAAGCCACACACTCATAGGCTGAGTCCCAGCACAGAAGACAATAGTCACACGGAAAAAGTACATTGTGTCTGTCCGACAGCCTTGAGTGTAGTGGAGGAAACTGAAGAGTGGTTGGTGAGTAGTGGGTGTGGAGCTTGGCAGTGTCAGGCGGGTGGTCCCAGGGATCGCTCAGTGAGAACATTTGAACAAAGTCTTAGGGGCAGTAAGGGGGAGTCATGCAAAACTACAGAGGTAAGCAGGGGGCACAGCAAGGGTCAAGGTCTGAGGAGTATGTGCACATAGTTGAGCNCGCGCGGCGGGACGCTCCTGCCCGATTCTGAAAGCACCGCAGCCCGCGCCTGCCGCGCCTCCCTGCCCTGCCCCCACTGGGTAATGGCGGACGCAGGCGTTTGCGCTGCTTTTCCGCTGGGCGAGTTACTGTTGGGCTTGTAATCTGTTGGTTTTAATTGTTCATTTATTTTTCCTTCCTGTTATGTTGCCCTCTGTGTTTACAAGGCTCGCCACAGACTCGGCAGGGAGAGTGTTTCCTGGCGTTTGGAAACCTCTCTTCTTAAGCTTCCCTTCCCAGGACGGGCTTCCCTTCCAGGGACGGAGCTCCCTCCCCACCTCCTTTGTCTCTTTTTTTTCGGCTTTTATGTTTTTTCCCCTACCTGCTTTTGAAGTCAGTGCTCTGTTTTTCTGGGTGCCTGATGTCCTCTGCCAGCGTTCAGAAGTTGTTTTGTGGAGTTTGCTCAGCCTTGAGATGTTCTTTTGATGAATCTGTGAGGGAGAAAGTGGTGTCCCTGTCGTATTCTTCCGCCATCTTGACCGGAACTCCCCTCTATTCTAGATTTTTAATCTTTGCTTTTTGGTATTTGTTATCAATTTTGTATCTTTATGAATCTAATCTTCAGTGTCCATTTTCATTTAGGGATATGATTACTGGCTTGATTGCTCTTGCCCCTTTTGACTTTTCCTTTTCTTCCCCAGGTCACCTTTACCTCTCTCTTCCCTCTTCTCTTCTCTATGTAACTCACGTAACCACCAGTAGCACCCTGTGCAGGATGCCTCATCTAAACAAAAAAACAAAACAAAAATACAAACCCAATCATCAGTGGACCAGATTACCATCTCATTCAGCCTTGCCATCAGAGAAAAAACAAACAAACAAAAAATTCAGCACAAATCTCACCCTGTATAAAGATTTCTAGAAAAGCTCAATCTTCCAAGACTTATCCAGGGAGAAATAGAAATTACGAACAACCCAATTACAAGCACTGAAATTGAAGCTGTGATCAAAAATCTCCCCCAAAACAAAACCCCAGGACCAGATGGCTTCACAGGAGAATTCTATCAAAAATTTAGCAAAGAGCTAATGCCTATCCTTGTAAAACTATTCCAAAGAATTGCAGAGGAAGGAACACTTCCAAACTCATTCTGCAAGACCAACATCACCCTGATACCAAAACTGGACAAAGGCAATACACACACACAAAACTACAAGCCAGTATCACTGAGGAACATAGATGTGAAAATCCTCAACAAAATTTTGCCAAACAGAATTCAACAACAACATCAAAAAGTTTATATATCATGATCAAGTTGGGTTTATTCCAGGAATGCAAGGATTTTTCAATATATGCAAATTAATCAGTGTGATACACTATATTGACAAATTGAAAAATAAAAACCACATGATAATCTCAATAGATGCAGAAAAAGCCTTTGATAAAATTCAACATTTATGATTAAAGCTCTTCAAAAAATAGGCACNTCATGATCAAGTTGGGTTTATTCCAGGAATGCAAGGATTTTTCAATATATGCAAATTAATCAGTGTGATACACTATATTGACAAATTGAAAAATAAAAACCACATGATAATCTCAATAGATGCAGAAAAAGCCTTTGATAAAATTCAACATTTATGATTAAAGCTCTTCAAAAAATAGGCACAGAAGGAACCTACCTCAACATAGTAAAGGCCATATATGATAAGCCTACAACAAACATTATTCTCAATGGTGAAAAACTGAAACATTCCCCCTAAGATCAGTAACAAGACAAAGGTGTCCACTTTCACCACTATTATTCAACATAGTTGTGGAAGTCAGAGAAAAAGAGAAATAAAAGGAATTCAGATCAGAAAAGAAGTAAAGCTCTCACCGTTTGCAGATGGTATGATACTGTGCAAAGAAAACCCTAAAGATATCACCAGAAAATTACTAGAGCTAATCAATGAATATAGTAAAGTTGTAGGATATAAAAGTAATACACAGAAATCCCTTGCATTCCTATACACTAACAATGAGAAAATAGAAAGAGAAATTAAGGAAACAATCCCATTCACCATTGTGATGAAAAGAATAGAATATTTAGGAATAAATTTACCTAAAGCAACAAAAGACATATATATATATATATATATATATATATATATATAACACTGATGAAAGAAATCAAAGATGACACAAATAGATGGAGAAATATACCATGTTCATGGATAAGAAGAATCAATATAGTGAAAATGAGCATACTACCCAAAGCAATCTATAGATTTAATGCAATCCCTATCAAGCTACCAATGGTATTTTTCACATAACCATGAACAAGTTATTTCATGATCTGTTTGGAAACACAGAACACCTCGAATAGCCAAAGAAATCTTGAGAAAGAGCAATGGAACTGGAGGAATCAATGTGCCTGACTTCAGACTATACTACAAAGCTATGTCTTGGCACAAAGACAGAAATATAGATCAATGGAACAAAATAAAAAGCCCAGAGATAAATCCACACACCTAAGGATATCTTATCTTTGAAAAAGGAGACAAAAATATACAGTGGAGAAAAGACAATCTCTATAACAAGTGCTGCTGGGAAAACATTTGAGTCAGTTCTAATGAGGAGGATGAAACTGGAGCCTCTTGCACACAGTGAAATAAGTCAGAAAGAGAAATATCAATACACTATATTAATGCATATATATAGAATTTAGAAAGATGGTGACAGCGATCTTATATGCAAGACAACAAGAGACACAGATATAAAGAACAGACTTTTGGCCTCTGTGGGAGAAGGCGAAGGTGGGATGATTTGAGAGAATAACTTTGAAACATGTATATTACCATATGTGAAACAGATGAACAGCCCAAGTTCAATGCATGAAACAGGGCACTCAATGCTGGTCCACTGGGACAACCCAGAGGGATGGAATGAGGAGGGAGGTGGAAGGGGTTTAGACGCATGGCTAATTCATGTCAATGTATGGCAAAAACCACAACAATATTGTGAAGTAATTAGCTTCCAATTACAATAAATAAGTTAAATTAAAAGCACATAGCATTGACTACAAGGACCTTTTCAGCAAAGTGATGTCTCTGATTTTTAATACACTGTCTAGGTTTGATTTAGATATAATGTGTGTGGAGAATTCACATCAGCTCCACTGTTCTTACTCTCTACTCAATGTCAGTATTTACAGAATTGAAAAATGTGAAGAAGAAGCTCAGATTTAAGAGAAGATCATATGCTCGGAAAATCAAATCATTTGCTTATATAAGCATACAGAAATGCAGAAAGATACCCATCAAGGTCTACAGAAATGCAGAAAGATACCCATCAAGGTCTGTATATAGAACAGAGATCAATCACATGTTCAAAGTTAGGCAAAGGTCAAGTTTCAAATTTCAAAATCATCACAGTGAATGCACTATTGAGATTATTTTATTTTAGTGAGTAAGAGCCTCATCAGAACACATGGAAATTCAAATGTTCCCTTCTGAGCATTGCTGTTTAATACTGAAGCAGTTCTACACACTGGATGCTTTTGATAAAAGCTGAATCTACTCATCTGAGCCAGCTGTACTTCATCAACATATAAAAAGACTACAGGGATAAAGACTCAGCCTCTCTGGCTAACACAGCCCACCCCTAATCCATTCCTAAACTGGGACAAAGGTTAGTGACTGAGAAATCTCTTGGAATCACACTAATAGGACATTGGGGCCTATCCTGTAATTGCTCTGTGCACCTAAGTCATTATATATATACTTTAAATAGTACTGTTCTCTTTAAGACTGAAGATCACTGGCTTTTTCACCTCTTCCCTTTCCCTTGCAATCTACATCTAATCAGTTATATAATTTGGTTGCTTCTTCCTTTGAAATGTTTTTAAGACAATGGAAAAATATTCATGTTAAGATTATAGGGGTGTTTCTATAATATAGGCTATTTTTTATTGTTACTCCAATTCCAACAATTATTTGACCTAAAATGGACCTTTGGTCTATTGTTTTTTACTTGCGATTATTCTCCACCTCTCTTTTGAAAGTATTTTCAAACAATGTTCATGAAAGATTAAATTAAGAAGATTGAAACACGTATAATATTATATAAGAAAATTAATCAGTTATATAATTTGGTTGCTTCTTCCTTTGAAATGTTTTTAAGACAATGGAAAAATATTCATGTTAAGATTATAGGGGTGTTTCTATAATATAGGCTATTTTTTATTGTTACTCCAATTCCAACAATTATTTGACCTAAAATGGACCTTTGGTCTATTGTTTTTTACTTGCGATTATTCTCCACCTCTCTTTTGAAAGTATTTTCAAACAATGTTCATGAAAGATTAAATTAAGAAGATTGAAACATGTATAATATTATATAAGAAAATAATTGCCAGTCCAGGTTCAATGCATGATACAGGATGCTTGGGGCTGGTGCACTGGGATGACCCAGAGGGATGGTACAGGGAGAGAGGTGGGGAGGGGGTTCAGGATGGGGAACACGTGTACACCCATGGTGGATTCATTTGATGTATGGCAAAACCAATACAATATTGTAAAGTAAGTAGCCTCCAATTAAAATAAATACATTTAAATAAAAAAAGAAGGTTGAGAGTGCATAAAATGAAATGATTATAGAGATCAACAATAGAATCTAAATATATCTCAAATTCTTTCATGTTTAACATTTACCACTGTTACCCTGAACTGAGACATTATCACTTCTAGCCTAGATTACTCCAAAAGGCTTCCATTCTTGAGCCTCCTGGTAGCCATGGAGAGCTATTGGGGTTGTTCCTCTGTTCAAAATCCTTACTTAGATTTCCTTCATGGACTAAGCTACGTCAGGGCCTACAAAGCCTTATGTGATCTAATGCTCTTCTTGCTTCTCCTTCAGTGCTTTAAAAAGGCTGGTCTTTTGGCTTCTGCTATTTCTGGCAAGGAGTTAGCAATCATTCAAAGTGTTCTCTGTATATAAATAATGTTTTCTCTAGATGCCATAAAAATTTTTATCTTTGGTTTGTAGTTGCTTGAATATAATGTCCTTAGACATGGTTTGCACATCTTGAATCTGTAAATATACCCTCTTACACTAACTTGAGAAATTTTCAATCATTATTTTTCCAAGTAATTTGTCTGCCTTAGCTTTCTTTTCTTGCTTTATGATACTCTGATTACATGTATATTAGATCTTTTAATATTTTCCTATGAGTCCCCGAGACTCTATTTTTTACACATCAATATTTTTTCTCTCTTATCTTAAGGTTGGGTAATTTCTATTAATGTATCCTTTGTAGGGTAAGGGAGTAAGAGAAGGAAAGGTTCAGAAAAAGAACAAGACCAGCACTTTACAGGAACAGATCACCTTTAATGAGGTGAGAAGGGGCAGCAGTCAGATTAGTGAGCTGCTGCACTAACCCAAGAAAAGAGTAAGTATATATAGGCATATATGTGGAAAGCTACTGTCTTAAGGGGGCCTGTTCTTCTCCAAGGTTGTTCAGTCAGTCAGTTCAGTCACTCAGTCATGAATGACTCTTTGCGACCCCATGAATCACAGCACGCCAGGCCTCCCTGTTCATCACCATCTCTCAGAGTTCACTCAGACTCACATCCATCAAGTCCATGATGCCATCCAGCCATCTCATCCCCGGTCGTCCCCTTCTCCTCCTGCCCTCAATCCTTCGCAGAATCAGAGTCTTTTCCAATGAGTCAACTCTTCGCATGAGGTGGCCAAAGTACTGGAGTTTCAGCTTTAGCATCATTCCTTCCAAAGAAATCCCAGGGTTGATCTCCTTCAGAATGGACTGGTTGGATCTCCTTGCAGTCCAAGGGACTCTCAAGAGTCTTCTCCAACACCACAGTTCAAAAGCATCAATTCTTCGGCGCTCAGCCTTCTTCACAGTCCAACTCTCACATCCATACATGACCACAGGAAAAACCATAGCCTTGACTAGACGGACCTTAGTCGGCAAAGTAATGTCTCTGCTTTTGAATATACTATCTAGGTTGGTCATAACTTTTCTTCCAAGGAGTAAGCGTCTTTTAATTTCATGGCTGCAGTCACCATCTGCAGTGATTTTGGAGCCCCAAAAAATAAAGTCTGACACTGTTTCCACTGTTTCCCCATCTATTTCCCATGAAGTGATGGGACCAGATGCCATGATCTTCGTTTTCTGAATGTTGAGCTTTAAGCCAACTTTTTCACTCTCCTCTTTCACTTTCATCAAGAGGCTCTTTAGTTCTTCTTCACTTTCTGCCATAAGGGTGGTGTCATCTGCATATCTGAGGTTATTGATATTTCTCCCAGCAATCTTGATTCCAGCTTGTGCTTCCTCCAGCCCAGCGTTTCTCATGATGTACTCTGCATATAGATTAAATAAGCAGGGTGGAAATAAACAGCCTTGACGTACTCCTTTTCCTATTTGGAACCAGTCTGTTGTTGCATGTCCAGTTGTAAATGTTTTGCTTCCTGACCTGCATACAGATTTCTCAAGAGGCAGGTCAGGTGTTCTGTTATTCCCATCACTCTCAGAATTTTCCACAGTTTATTGTGATCCACACAGTCAAAGGCTTTGGCATAGTCAATAAGGCAGAAATAGATGTTTTTCTGAAACTCTCTTGCTTTTTCCATGATCCAGCAGATGTTGGCAATTTGATCTCTGGTTCCTCTGCCTGTTCTAAAACCAGCTTGAACATCAGGGAGTTCAGGTTCACGTATTGCTGAAGCCTGGCTTGGAGAATTTTGAGCATTACTTTACTAGCATGTGAGATGAGTGCAATTGTGTGGTAGTTTGAGCATTCTTTTGCATTACCTTTCTTTGGAATTGGAATGAAAACTGACCTTTTCCAGTCCTGTGGCCACTGTTGAGTTTTCCAAATTTGCTGGCATTTTGAGTGCAGCACTTTCACAGCATCATCCTTCAGGATTTGAAACAGCTCCACTGGAATTCCATCACATCCACTAGCTTTGTTCGTAATGATGCTTTCTAAGGCCCACTTGACTTCACATTCCAAGATGTCTGGCTCTAGATTAGTGATCACATCATCTTGATTATCCGGGTCATGAAGAACTTTTTTGTACAGTCCAAGGTTGTTAGGAGTAGTTATCTCTTAAACAGCTGGGGCAAGGAATTGTGGCAATTGGCCAGAGGCTGGACTGGCTGAGAGCTGGGGCATAATCAACCTTAATGTCCTTTTTTTTCTTCAGGTGAGAGAGTTTTTTGTTTTGCAAAGAATGGTGGGAAGGACCTGGAGGGGAGTTTTAACTTCAGGCTATTTTGAGCCATATAACTTTCTTTCATCCTTAAGTTCATTGATTTTTTCATCTGTCATTAAGTTCCTCCAGTAATGTTTTAAAGACTGTATTTTTCAGTTTTATAATTTATTTTGGTGGTTTTATATAGTTTCTGTTTTTCTACTGAAATTTATGTTTCCATTCATTAATAAGCTTATATTCCTTTACATCATTGAGCATAGTTTTGTAGCTATCTTTAGATCTTTATTTACTTATTCCAACATTTAGATAATCTTGAGGATATTTTTTTTTACTTTTTCCCACTTAAAAATGGTTCAGGTTTTCTAGTTTCTTCATGTCAAATAATTCTGGACTGTATACTCGTAATTGTGCATGGACTCTGTTATTTCCCTCCAAAAGATGGGTTGAGGTTTGTTGGTTTAACCGTGTAATTAACTTAATTGGACTCAAACTGAAAATTCTGTCTTGGATAGCAACTTAAACCTTTGTTCAGTTCTTTTATCCTTAGCTGGGCTATTTTCACTAATAAGTGATTAGAGATCAGCCAGAGATGGGCAGGGTTTACAGACAGGAAGGTCTCCCCCTCTTTTGGCTTCTTAATTTTTACCCTTTCATTTTCCAGTGGCTCTTACTGCCAGAAAGTCTGCTGATTTTCTATAAAGTGTTAGACATCCCCCACCAGGCCAAATGCAGTCTTCTCTAAAGTTAACAGCCTTCACAGTTGGAAACTTGCTCTATGCTGCTTCCTTCTTCTAGTAGCTATTGCTCTCTAGAATGTATCCACTGAGGTTCACTCTCTAGTCCCTTTAGGCAGGTACTCCTTGCCTCCACGTCTTGCCCAGAGTTCATACTAGTTATCTGCGAGGGAGTAGAAACACAGAAGCTTACACAGCTATACTGAAAATAGAACTCTCCATACTCTTACATACATTCAGTCAAGTTTGCAGGACATATTCTCTCTTTCAAGAAATATTTCCACTGGGTATTTGCACGGTTTACTCTCCACATTTAATTCAAATCTTCACTCAGGTGTCAATTATTCAGAAAGAACATCCTCCCTTTAGGCAGGTACTCCTTGCCTCCACGTCTTGCCCAGAGTTCATACTAGTTATCTGCGAGGGAGTAGAAACACAGAAGCTTACACAGCTATACTGAAAATAGAACTCTCCATACTCTTACATACATTCAGTCAAGTTTGCAGGACATATTCTCTCTTTCAAGAAATATTTCCACTGGGTATTTGCACGGTTTACTCTCCACATTTAATTCAAATCTTCACTCAGGTGTCAATTACTCAGAAAGAACATCCTTGGACAAATTGTTTAATATATGCTGCTCATTTTTCCTGAGACATTACTATCTTCCAATTTACCCTGCACTATTTTATTTCACAGTACTTATCTTTCTGACTTCATGATATGAATTAATTTTTCTTTTGCTGATATTGATCATTCTTACTAGACCATAAGCTCTAGGAGTATTGAAATTTTTGTCTGCCTTGAGTAGTGCCACAGCACCCAGAAGAGATTTTGGCTCATTGTTGGGGTTCAATAAACACTTGTTGAATTAACAGCTCATGCTAGATAGGTAAAAATAAATCTACACACTAATATGCTTAACTGATTTTTGATGAAAGCAATAGCAAGCCAATGGAGAAAAGGTAGCCTTTTTGACAAATTGTGCTAGAGCAACTGGACATCTATTGGCAAAAAATGAACTTTTGTCTAAACCTCTCACTTTACATAAAAATTAACTCAAAATGAATCCTGACTTAAATGTGAAACATAAAATTAAAAAAAAATTATGAAAATGTACAGGAGATACAATATGGAATCTAAGACTTAAATGCAATGTGTAAATCTATAGCACTTTTAGAAAAAAAAAATAGGAGAACTTCTTGGGATATAAGGCTAGGGAAATATTTTAGGCTTGATCCCAAAAGACATAAAAGGTAATTCATGAAAGTAAAGTTGATAAGCTGGATCTCATTAAAATGAAAAGCTTTTCTCTGCAAAATATCACATGAAGGGATGAAAGACAAGCTACAATCTTTTGAATCATATCTCTGACTAGAACTAGTATGCCAGCAAAATTGGAAAACTAAGCAGTGGCTGCAGAACTGGAAAAGGTCAGTTTTCATTCCAATCCCCCAAAAGGGCAATGACAAAGAATGTCCAAACTACTGTACAATTACACTCATTTCTCATGTTGTCAAAGTAATGATTAAAATCCTTCAAGCTTGGTTTCAACAGCATGGAAACCAAGAACTTCCAGATATACAAGCTGGATTTAGAAAAGGCAGAGAATCAGAGATCAAATTGCCAACATCTGTTGGATCATAGCAAAAACTAGAGAATTCCAGAAATATATCTACTTCAGCTTCATTGACTACTCTAAAGCCTTTGACTGTGAGGACCACAACAAACTGTGGAAAGTTCTTCAAGAGATGGGAATACCAGACCACTTTACTTGTGAAACCTGTGTGCAGGTCAGGAAGCAACAGTTAGAACAAGACATGGAACAACAGACTGGTTTAAAATTGGGAAAAGAGTATGTCAAGAATGTATATTTTCACCCTGTTTATTTCACTTCTATGCAGACTACATCATGTGAAATGCTGGGCTGGAGGAAGCTCAAGCTGGAATCAAGACTGGGGAGAAGTATCAATAACCTCAGATATGCAGATGACACCATTCTTATGGCAGAAAGTGAAGAGGTAGTAAGCCTCTTGATGAAAGTGAAAGTGAAAGATAGTTACTCAGTGTCTGACTCTTTGCGACCCCATGGACTGGGGTACTCTGTACATGGGATTTTCCAGGCAAGAGCACTGGAGTGGGTTGCCATTTCCTTCTCCAGAGGATCTTCCCCACCTAGGGATTGAATCCAGGTCTCCAATATTGAAGGGAAGTATTGATGAAAGTGGAAAAGCTGGCTTAAAACTCAACATTCATAAAACAAAGATCATGGCATCCGGTTCCATCACTTTATAGCAAATAATGGGGAAACAATGGAAACAATGACAGATTGTATTTTCTTGTGACTGCATCCATGAAATGAAAAGATGCTTGCTCCTTGGAAGAAAAGCAATGACCAACCTAGACTGCATATTTAAATGTAGAGCATTACTTTGCCTACAAACGTCTGTATAATCAGAGCTATGGTTTTTTCAGTAGTCATGTATGGATGTGAGACCTGGACGATTAAAAAGGCTGAATGCCAAAGGATTGATGCATTTGAACTAGAGAAGACTCTTGAGAGTCCCTTGGACTGCAAGGAGATCAAACCAGTCAATCCTAAAGGAAATCAGCCCTGAATATTCATTGGAAGGACTGATGCTGTAGCTAAAGCTTCAATACTTTGTCCACCTGATGCAAAAAGCTGACACACTGGAAAAGACCCTGATGCTGGTAAAGAATGGGGGCATATGGAGAAGGGAATGGTGACAGGGATGAGATGGTTGGATGGCATCACTGACTCAATGGACATGGGTTTGAGCAAGCTCCGAGAGATAGTGAAGGACAGGGAAACCTGGTGTGCTGCAGTCCATGAGGTCGCAAAGGTTTGGACATGACTGAGTGACTGAACAATAACAACGACAACAATATCTAGAATAAAGGACTCTCAAAACATAACAATATAGTTATGGAAATGGGCAAAAATCATGAAGAAACTGAAAAACACATATAAATGGCAAATTAGCACAAGAAAAGTTGTTCAACATCATTACCTATTAAGAAAATGCAAATTAAGACCACAAGCTATTACTGTACACTTATTAGAATGACTAAAATAAAAAATGGTGACAACATCAAATTCTGGCAAGAATGTGGAAACCATCATTAGGTGAACACTGTGATACATCTGTATCATGGAATACTGCCGGGAGCCAGCGTGAGGAATCCCACCCGTGACAAGGTCATGTGGCAAAGATCTGATGGGCAAGATCTAGTCAGAGCTCAGGTTTTCCCCCTGGTATTTCCTGAGCATGTATCCCCAAAAATAAGTGAGAAGGAAAGTTAAAATTTTGCTAACTATAAGCAATAGGTCCATACCATTTCTATCCTTTATCGAGCCCATCTTTGCATGAAATGTTCCCTTGGTATCTCCAATTCTCTTGAGAGTCCCTTGGACTGCAAGGAGATCCAACCAGTCCATTCTGAAGGAGATCAACCCTGGGATTTCTTTGGAAGGAATGATGCTAAAGCTGAAACTCCAGTACTTTGGCCACCTCATGCGAAGAGTTGACTCATTGGAAAAGACTCTGATGCTGGGAGGGATTGGGGGCA
>SJYX01021177.1:1872-27145 GCA_006410675.1 Oreotragus oreotragus | reverse complement strand
TCAACCCAAACGGTGGGAGTGGGAAAGCCAGACACACTGGGACACTGGTGCCTACTGCCAGCACAACCTTGACTGCAGAGGGGCCGAAGCCAGACGGCAGTGGGTGAGGAATGACTGGGAGGTCAGGAGGTGGAGCTGACTCTTTCAAGAACTCTGGGCATAAAAGGAAGAAGAAAGATTGGTAGCTGGAGAAAGTGCAATTCAAAGAGAAACTTCTCCCGTTTATTAGGAGGCCTCTGAGTGTGGTTATGCAAAATGGAAAAAAACAATTAACACATAGAAGTTCAAGGCCCACAGTGAAAGAGGAAGACAGCGAAGATGCCAGGAAAAGACTTGAGTGGTTCAGTCAAAGCACGTGTGCGGTGACAGAAGATGGGTCAGAATCAAGCCATCACCCCTTCTTAAGATGCAAGAAAAGAGAAGACTGGGAGGAAAAAGGCAAACGTGTTACTGCGGAGGCAAGAGCTGAAGACGGTCCTGCTTCTGACAGGGGCACAAGGCCATCATTAGGTGAGGTGAGTGGTGACCGAAAAGCCACTGCAGGGAACAGGGCAACAACTAAGAACAGAGGAAAGGCTACTGAGCAACACGTGGCACCAGGAGCAGGCATGTTACTCCTCCCAGTGGTCCAAGAGGCAGAGAAGGTGGACACCAGGATTAGTCCTGGGCTGGGCATGTCGAGTAAGGTCAGCAGAAGGACAAGGTACGAGGGGGCTTGCAGGCTACTGGGGGCGACTAGCTAAAGAGACAAGCTCAGTCAGACGCCACTTAGGAGCAAAGAAAGCAAAGTCATGGGGAAGCTGCTAAAACCAAAAGAAAAGGAAAAGTTCAAGGAACTGAATGTCTGAATGAGGTTCTCAGACAGATAAACCTATAGGATAAAGGGCTAGAAAGATGGTAGACTGGCGTCAGGAGATATGAGCCTGGAGGGAGACGTCAGAAGTGGGGCAAGGTGCAGGCAGGAGTGTGGGAAGGACGGGCTGGGTGGAGGTAAGGGTCACTGACTCAACGAATTATGAGGCCAGTGAGCTGAACGGGGCCATTTACCAGAAGGTGTTCGTGATGTCTAAGAGACAGAGACTAAGCCAGGGAGAAAACATCACCTCCTGTTTGCAACAGACTTCACACATATTTCCACGGCAGCTTTAAGTACGTATCATGTAAGACCATGCCTTGGGTGGTCCAGTAGCTAAGACTCCATGCTCCCAATACAGGGGGCCAAGGATCAATCCCTGTTCAGGTAATTAGATCTCACATGCCACAACTAAGACCCAACGCCATCACTTAAACCAGCCAAATAAATATCCTTTAAAGAAAAGACCATGCCTTGCCTGTCTTCCCACCACAGTGGAAGCTCCAGACTAAGTCACATCTCAGCCTTCCCTGTATCTCCTCCCGCCAACACAGAGCAGGCTCTCACCAAACGGTATCTACTGTCATCAGCCACTATATTTCATCATATTCTACTATACTTTTCCTGGGAGTTCCTTGAAGGCAGGGACTGTGTTCTAACTATACTTTATTCCTTGAGTCTAGCACAGTAGGACTCAATAAACACCTATTAGCTGCTGACAGAATCAATTTGAAACTTGTGAAACTCACCTGTCCTTTTTCTACTTTTATTCTTTCTAATTCAGCTTTTAGGCTAGAGATGGAAGCTAGGAGGNGGACTGTGTTCTAACTATACTTTATTCCTTGAGTCTAGCACAGTAGGACTCAATAAACACCTATTAGCTGCTGACAGAATCAATTTGAAACTTGTGAAACTCACCTGTCCTTTTTCTACTTTTATTCTTTCTAATTCAGCTTTTAGGCTAGAGATGGAAGCTAGGAGGAAAAAAGGAGACATGTTAGCATTTACTGATTATTTTGCATTTAAATCTTAAAATGCTCTTTTGTACCACAACTCAATCTCACAACAAAAGGAGTCAAATGTACTGAACACAGTGAGCAGGGTGGTGGTAGGGGACCAGCATCCTCTTCTCACAGTTATCCCCAACCAATCAGCATAACAGTCAAGCTTGTGTCGAAGTCAGAGCACACACCAATGAACGCCATGGCGTAAACTATCTCTGCCTCAAATACCGACACTTCAAGATGTGGTGGGGCGGGGCGACCCTGGCAGAAGTCTGTTAACACTTCTAAGTTCTGAAGGAAATGCCACGTCTCTTCTCACAGGCTCCAGTGTCTGGGTTCAAGTCCTGAGTTCCCTGTCTATTTAGTAACTACCAGAGAGGCACCAGAGCTCCTAAAAAGATGAGTTTGGATTTTTTTTTTTAAACTCCTTATCAGGGGCTGTATCAGAACATGTGGGGAAAGGGACTGAGTCCTTACTTAGTTCCATCCTATACTTTTTGTTTTCTACATTCCTATGTACTACTTCTTATAACCAGAGAAAAGTTTTTATTCAGTGCCTCCAATTCTAAACTACATCACTTTTATCTTCACCTATTTCTTCTTTGCAGTTTTCTATTTCTAGCTGCAGAGTTTCTTCAAGGTTTTCTTTTAAACACTGTTCTGCTTGAATCTGCTCTTTCAGGAAAAGTATTTCAGCCTTCAGCTTTTCTTCCATGTGATCTGCCGCTGTCCGCACATTAACGATATTCTCACGGTATTTTAATACCAACTCCCGGAGTGCCTGGATCCAAGAAACAAATAGTTATTAGGTTTTTAAGGGTGAAAGAAAATAAACAAAAAAAGCTAAAGATTTTCTGCAACCAGAACTTGAGATATTATTTTAGACAGTTCGAAACTTAGGACACTGAACCCAGCCCATTCTGGGCTTCAAGAGGCAGCTGTCAGGCCATGTTAATATTCAGTATGTCACAGAAATAAGATAACACTGCCAAGCAAAAAATGTATACTGTGAACTACATATTTTCCCTCAAAACTGTTTCATAAATAAAAAATTAAAATGTTAGATGACTTACAATGTGGGGTTCACTATGAATAGCTTAGACACTTACACTATTATCTGCTTAAATTTGAGAGGAGTTAGTGAATGAGGACCAAAAAGACTGAAACTCAGAAGCAAGTGTGAACTCCAAGATGACAAAATATACTTATTTATTTATTCATTCAAATAAACACTTGTTGAACATCTACCACAAAGGCAAAGTACTGTCAGGTCTGAGGCAAGTATGCAATGAGAGGTGATCAGCTGTTTTTCTGTAATAAATTCAGTTTAAGTCATATTTTACTTTTTCCCTTAATTTTAGTTGTCTTCTTCTAAAAACCCTCCCAATTATATCCTAAAGCAACCTATAGTAAAAACTGAGCTTCTCAGATAATTACCAAATGTATATAAANTATCTTTGCATGAAATGTTCCCTTGGTATCTCTAATTTTCTTGACAAGATCTCTAGTCTTTCCGTTCTATTGTAATCCTCTGTTTCCCTTCATTGATCACTGAGGAAGACTTTCTTATCTCTCCTTGCTATTCTTTGGAACTCTGCATTCAGATGCTTATATCTTTCCTTTTCTTTATCGTTAATTTATATTACTTTAAGTTTTTCTAGGTGCCTTCATTGGAATATCAATTACTTAGCATTAATATGCTTATATATTAGTAAAAGTTGTATATTGGCTGACAGAAAAATGAACTGTGGAAATTGCCATATTTAAATGATGTTCACCTATTTTCAGCATTAGGACCATGTTTGTTGTTTTGACTTTGTTTTCTTCAAATGGTCCCTAGAACAACTTTCAGTTTTTTAAAAATTTGTATAGTGCATCAAGGATGTTGCTGTTAGTAGATAGAGGTAATTGATAATTTTTTAGTGTTGTCTCAAAAAAGAAATCTAAAATCTAATCTATGGTAACCTAAAACATAGTTTCCCACCTGTCATTTGCTGTGTAATTCTAAGGAAACTAGAGCATTAAAAAAATTATGCTATAAATGTATAATTTCATAGCTCTACCAAAGAAAAGAAGCTCTACCAAAGAAAATTCTTTCATTTTTTCTTTTGTGGGGGGAGATGGTGACCCCAGTGTGTTATTTTAAAAAGGGAAATAGTGCCAGAGTTTCTTTCTAAAGTTGAAAAGGCAGACATTGAAATTTCTCCCCGAAACTACATATTGAAAAGTGGGGTTTAAAAAATTTGCTACCCACAAAAATTAATACTGTTACTAGTTAACTTAAGCCCTTTTGGGTACCAGTTTAACTGACATTGCTTCATGTTACTGTGGCAATTTCACAGTTTTTATTAAAACATAATATTGGTTGTGGTTTTCGTCTCAGTTGATATCCTGTACGATATAGTTCCTGGGACTTCCCTGGCAGTCCAGTGGTTGACTCCAGGCTTCTAATGCAGGGAGCATGGGTTCAGTCCCTAGTTGGGGAACTAAGATCCCATGTATGCCATGGAGCATTACCAAGAAAATAAATAAATACATGTGTACCTATACAGATACACACACACATATATATATAGTTTCCTGCATAGTATATGGGTTCTTCTTAGACTGATAAGTGAACTTTCTGACCTCCTATATGCCAAGGATATTCTTATTTCTATTTATTTGATTGTCTGTTTTTAAATTTTACTGGTACCTTCATCTTATTATAGAAAGTTTCCTTGTACTGTCTGTTTACAGTCATATGACTTCTTTCACTCCCTCTCCTCCATAATTAACTCCTGACAAACACTAATGTGTTTTCCATCTTTATAGTTGTGTGCCATTTTGATAATGTTAGATAAATTTAATCATGCAGTAAGTGACCTTCTTATTTCTTATATGCTCTGAAGTTTTAAGCAAGTTACTGGGAGTGTGATTATGTTTCTATATAATTATTTCAGTAATTCTCCTTGTTTCCTGTTTTCCTGAATTGTCTGTCTAGCTTAAGGATATTTTCATTTGGGATATGTACCCCAGTCACTGGGTTTTAAGTGTAATCAATATGTTAATATAGTGATAATCATTTACATCAGCCTCTTAAATTGTATTTTTAATAGCTCATATTTATTGAGGTATTAAAATTTGCTAGATTTTTCTTAAGCAAAGACTGGTTACTCACACAGGTTATCTCATTTAACATTTGGCTCCAATATGTGTTTTATTAATATTTTCACTTTACAGATGAGAATATCAAGAAGAGTTAAATAACATGCTCAATGTCTCACAGTAAAGAAATGCTGAGACTAGCACTGAAATCCAGTTAGTCTGGTTCTAGAATCTATAATCTTAAGTACTTATAGTGGTTCTCATAGTAATGAATAATCTTTTTTGATTAGTATAATATGTTCTATACTTGTAAATTTTATTTTCTCTGCTTTTATGACTTATTAAAGATAGAAATCCCTTCTGTTACCAAGTATGTATTACTAGGCCGTGTCAACATAGTCATAGATATGATAATACCTAAATATTATTTTATTATGTATTATTATGTTTGATGTCATAATATCTAAATAATATAAGTATTTTGACTTAGATTTTATGAAGACTTCATTATTAAAATGATTGCCATTTTCATTCTGATTACTAAGAACAGTAGGTACTATTTCTTGAGTGTAAAGCACTTTAGATTCACTATCATGATGAAGAATTGGTTTGGAGGAGGAATTATAAGAGAAAATGATCCTGGTAGGAGGAAAAAGCATGACAGTACTAGGAAATAAAGGTTTGACTAGAGCTTGGAAGGTGAATAGGAGTATTGTAAAGAAAGATCAGATATGAGAGAAAGATACAGGGACCAGATGGTAATGGAGTACCGCGTGTATGTGTGTGTGTATTGATACTAGGAACTGTAAGCTTTATACATAATCACATTTACTTAATATTAATAAAATCTAGGTGTGATGTGGAATTGGAAAGAGATGAGACTGAATCACAAAGAGACTACTGTTAGGAGGATACTATATAGTAGTCCAGGTCAGAAGATTGAGAGTATCTTAGACTTGGGTGATGACAGTGGAAAGTAATGGAAAGAAGTGGGCAGATTTGACAGGTACTTAGTAGGTAGAATCAGTAGGTCAGTAATGTGTTAACCAGTTGAATATGGAGGGGGTTGAAGAGAAAAGTTGTTGGCCTCTGGTTTACAAAAGTAGATGGATGAAATTCCCTAATGTTTACCCATATTTTGAGTAAGAATTCATACAAAGAGGGAGTCTGGATAAGAACTAAGTTTTTACAAAACTAGATGGATGAAATTCCCTTATATTTACCCATATTTTGAGTAAGGATTCATACAAAACTGTGGGTTGAAGATCACTAGTGTGGAATATGATACATTTGAGATCCCTGGGTGTCATAGAAGTGTAGGCAATTTGGATGCGTGACCTGGAGCTCAGAGTTGAGAAAAATAAATTAAAGCAGTGGAAATAGATGAGTTTCACTTCTTGCCAGAAAAAAAAGGATATAGAAGGAGAAAAGCAGGTAGTTTAGAAGGAAGCCATAAAGAAGTAAAATGTTTCATAGTTGGAGGGAGGAGAGTGAACTGGAAAGAGCGTTGATTGAGAAGGAGCCGTTAGAGAGGTTGAAGGCGCATGAATGCCAAAGAAGTCAAGGAAAAAGAAAGGGACCCTCTGAACTGAGTCCTGCTGAGAGGTCTGCTAGGATAACTGAAAAGATTTGGTTGTGTTTAGTAACCTGAAGGTGATCTATGACAACCATTTTGATAAAGTAAGTACAGAAGCCAGATTAGAATGATTGAAGAGGAAGAAGCAGATTAATTGAAACTACCAAAAGTCAGATTAATATATTAAGTCATTGTGAGCTATTTTGTTCATAAAACTTATGTCCTTATCAGTTTCTTATATATAATTTTCCCTAATATTTATACACATTTTAAGTAAGAATTCTTGCCCTTAAACAACTCAGTGTCAAGTTACCAGGAAA
This sequence comes from Oreotragus oreotragus, assembly GCA_006410675.1. Lineage (NCBI taxonomy): Eukaryota > Metazoa > Chordata > Mammalia > Artiodactyla > Bovidae > Oreotragus > Oreotragus oreotragus. Next base: position 20,305 of record SJYX01021177.1, on the reverse strand, counting down.
AAACACTGCAGTAGGAAAAAAGAAAACTCTGCAACACGGTCTCATTGATAACTGGTAAAAATGAAACTCCAGGCTCCTTGGGTATTAGAAAATTATCATTAGTAGAACAGCTTGAGATTGTTTCTTCTTCACTGTGTTATTGCTTTCCTGAATTGCAAACAGTATTTACAAAATTCTTGGTATTTTTGATGTAAACAAACCTTTGCTGTTCACCTTAAAGTCACTCAAATTCTGTATAGATTGTCTTCCTTTTCCAGTAGAGAGGCTCTGGTTCTTAAGGGAGAAATAATAAAGGGATTTTTCTCCTAAAGAAATTTAACTTAAGTGTTTTTATGTTTCTTAAGGAAATATTTACCAGTCATTTTATTTTCATTTCTATTTAAGAGATATACGAAAGTACCAAAGTTGGGAAGAAGATACAGAGTACATTATCACAATTATTTTTAACATAATATTTGAGAATAGTAGCTTGCAGAAGTAGCAAGAGAAAAATGTTATAGGTTAAAAATAACTGTCTGCAAACAATATTATTGCAAATTTGGAAAACCCATGAGAGTCCACTGAAAATGACTGCACACCAGCACATTCACTAAAACTGCCGAACACCATATACTTTGTATGTAAATAACACACACAGGAAGATACAATGGAAGAAAATAACACTTTTATAATATCACAATAAGAAATGTGGAAAGTTCCATATTGGGAAATTATTAAAACCTTGTTGAGGACACAGAACAAAACTTTATCTCCTTTCCCTTTCTTTTTTTCAGTTAGAAGAGGCAACTTCATAAAGCTCATAAAGTGTATCAGTTTTCCATAAGTTAAAATAAATATTTGAGGCAACTATCCCTTCCTCTCACCCCAGACATTAGACAAGCTAATTCAGAAGTGTTTTGAAAAGTGGACAAATAAGACAAACCAGAGAAAAATAAAAGAACAACAATGAGGGGGATTGTTGTTCACTCACTAAGTCATGTCTGACTCTGCAACCCATGGACTGAAGCATGTAGAGTGATTAGTCCTACCAAATGATAAAGTATATCATAAAGTCTTAAAAACTAAAATATGTTGGTTCTGGCTTATTAATAGTCTGATAGAATAGAATATAAAGTCTGGAAATAGATCCATAGAACTTACTAGTATATGATTATGATAAAAAAGTGATCAAGTAAAGCTGAACCTTGTAGTAAATTATGTGGGAAAACCAGGATAGTCATCTGGAAAGACAGACTTTTATCCATCACATTCTACCTCAGGATGAGCTCCAAATGTACCAGATTTAATGTAAAGATGAAACTACCTATGTGTCATTAAAAATATGGACAGACTGGAATGGGAAAGTTCTGAAAGTAACTCAAAATTTAATATCAAAAAAGTATGTTTGATAATTCATCTATGTAAAGATGGCACTAATGGTAAAGAACCCGCCTGCCATTTTAGGGGACATGAGATATGTGGGTTCAATCCCTAGGTGGGGAAGATCCCCTGGAGGAGGGCATGGCAACCCACTCCAGTATATTCTTTCCTGGAGAGTCCCATGGACAGAGGAGCCTGGTGGCCTCAATCCGTAGGGTCACAAAGAGTCACGCATCAAAAAAACCCATGGAAAATAGTTGTAGAACTCATACAATCAAAAGACCAGTCTCTTTAATAAAGCTGTTACAAATCATCACGAGAAAGATCAGCAACCTAGTTTAAAAAAATAAAAGGTGAAAGATAGATATAGACAGTTCATAGAAAAATGACACATAAGATGGTCAACCTCATACTGAAACACTGTTTTCTCATGTATTAGATTTGAAGTCATCAAGAGATTTAATAACATAGTAGTATATGGCAGCCGGGAAGGCAACGGCACCCCACCCCAGTACTCTTGCCTGGAAAATCCAATGGACGGAGTAGCCTGGTGGGCTGGGCAGGGTTATAGGGAAATAGTCACGCATACATGGGTGGTGAAATACACATTAATATCTCCATGGAGACCATGGAGTCAGTGTATTTCAATTTGCCAATGTATTTCAAAATCACAGATACTTTTATTATTTGATCAGGAATTCTGTTTCTGAGAATTTACCCTATAAATGTACCTGTAAATGTATGAATTAATATATTGACAGGATATCTATTACAACATTATTTATAATAGGAAATATTTGGAAATAATAAGGGACTGGTTAAATAAATTGTGTGTCCATCAGTGAAAGATATATCAGTTGTCAGAACAAATGAGCTAATTCTTTTTCTACTGATGAGATCTCTAAGCAGAATAAAATACGCTATATTCACATAGGAAAGAGAGAAAAATTATAAAAAGAATATGTACTTATTTTTCTTTATGTCTGTGTCAGGAAATGGAAGGAAACAGACCCCCAACAAGTAAATGTGGGTACCAGTGGAGGGGCAAAGACAGGAGGAAAACTTTTTCCCATATACTTCTCTGTATTGTTTTGTGTTTTTGTGTGGGTTTTTCTGAACCATTTAAGTATGTGATCTAATCCATAAACAAAGAAGGATCCTTGAATGGCTAGTTAAAAAGTGAGAGAAGAAGAAGGGGAAAAAAATGGGAGGAAAAGATGGGAAGAAAGATGATACAGTGAAAAAGGAAAATATTAAAGGAGAAAACAGACAAAGGTTTAGAAATAAGTATATCCAAAGTGAGTACTCAAAAAGTAAATGACTATAGAAGATAAATTTGTGTCTACATTAATCCTGGCTGACTTGGCCATTGTAATTGTTGTGTTTAGGGGGCCGTGAAAGTTGTTTGTTTTTTTGGTTTGGTGTTGGTTTTTGTTGTTTTTTAAGCAAGGGAACATTTGTACAAATTTCTTTTAAGGTATTAATGTTTCTAGTACCTTTAGTTTAGGTTTGTTAATGTTGCTTCTTGTGTGTGTGTGTGTGTGTGAGTGAGTGAGTGTCACTCACTCAGTCATGTCCGACTGTTTGCAGCCACATGGACTGTAGCCCACCGGGGTTGCCATTTCCTACCCCACATGTACTAATACATAATTAATAATTCAAGCATGATTTTTCTCCTGTTAATTTTTGAATTCAATTGTTAGCTCCTTGTAGGAAGAAATAACCTTGCTCACTTTGCATGATGTCAATTGTGTTAACATGCAGTATATAAATTTGCAACTTTATTGAAATATAATTCACAATGTCAAAATCCCCATCCCTTTAAAGTGTGCAATTCAGTATTTTATAGTATATGGACAGAGTTGTACAACTGTCACAGGATTCTTTTAACAGTCTATTCTAGGTTAGAATAACCTCCACCATTCCTGTGCCCATTCCTCCCAGCATTAGGCAATCTTTAACTTACTTTCTTTTCCTATAGATTTCCCTGTTAGGGACAGTTCATAAAGTAGAATCACACGGTAGGTGGCTGGTTTGCCTAGCTCCTTTCACTTGCATACTGTTTTAAAGTCCATTCATGTTGCAGCATGTACTTCTATTCCTTTTTAAAGCTAAATGATGTTCCATATATGAATATACCATCTTTTGTTCACTTATTCTATTAAGGGACATTTGGGTTGTTTTTACTTTCTGACTGTTATGAATAATGCTGTTATGAATATTTGTCTTTGTGTGGAAATAATGTTTTAGTACTCTTGGGTGTATGCTTTGGAGTGGAATTGCTGAGTTATATGTTATGATAACTCTGTGTTAAGGATCTGCAAAATTGTTTTCCAAAGATGCTGCACCACTTTACAATCCTAGCACCCAAGCATGAGAATTCCAGCTTCTCTGCATCCATGCTAACACTTGTTATTATTGTCCTTTCTTCTGTAATTGTCCTGTTGGGTGTGAAGTGGTATCTCATTGTGATACTGATTTGCATTTCCCTAATAAGTAAGGAAGGGACTTCCCTGGTGGCTCAGACGGTAAAGCGTCTGCCTACAATGCTGGAGACCTGGGTTCAGTCCCAGGGTTGGGAGGATCCCCTGGAGAAGGAAATGGCAACCCACTCCAGTACTCTTGCCTGTAAAATCCCAGGGATGGAGGAGCCTGGAGGCTACAGTCCAGTTCAGTTCAGTTCAGTCGCTCAGTCGTGTCCGACTTTGCGACCCCATGAATTGCAGCACGCCAGGCCTCCCTATCCATCACCAACTCCTGGAGTTCACTCAGACTCACATCCATTGAGTCAGTGAGGCCATGCAGCCATCTCATCCTGTCGTCCCCTTCTCCTCCTGCCCCCAATCCCTCCCAGCATCAGAGTCTTTTCCAATGAGTCAACTCTTCGCATGAGGTGGCCAAAGTACTGGAGTTTCAGCTTTAGCATCATTCCTTCCAAGGAAATCCCAGGGTTGATCTCCTTCAGAATGGACTGGTTGGATCTCCTTGCAGTCCAAGGGACTCTCAAGAGTCTTCTCCAACATCACAGTTCCAGAAACATCAATTCTTCGGCGTTCAGCCTTCTTCACAGTCCAACTCTCACATCCATACATGACCACAGGAAAGACCATAGCCTTGACTAGACAGACCTTAGTCGGCAAAGTAATGTCTCTGCTTTTGAATATACCATCTAAGTTGGTCATAACTTTTCTTCCAAGGAGTAAGCATCTTTTAATTTCATGGCTGCAGTCACCATCTGCAGTGATTTTGAAGCCCAAAAAAATGAAGTCTGACACTGTTTTCACTGTTTCCCCATCCGTTTCCCATGAAGTGATGGGACCGACCGGATGCCATGATCTTCGTTTTCTGAATGTTGAGCTTTAAGCCAACTTTTTCACTTTCCACTTTCACTTTCATCAAGAGGCTTTTGAGTTCCTCTTCACTTTCTGCCATAAGGGTGATGTCATCTGCATGTCTGAGGTGATTGATATATCTCCTGGCAGTCTTGATTCCAGCTTGTGTTTCTTCCAGTCCAGCGTTTCTCATGATGTATTCTGCATATAAGTTAAATATGGGGTCACAAAGAGTCGGACACAACTGAGTGACTTAACACTCAAAATAAGTAAGGATTTTGAGCATTTTTTATGTGCTTATTGGTTATTTGTGTATTTTCTTTGCAGAAATGTTTGTTCAGATCCATTGCTTGTTATTAAATTAGATAATTTGTCTTTTTACTGTTGTAAGTGGTTTGGGGTTGCTTTTTTAACATACTGGATGCACATCCCTTTTCAGAAACATGATTTGAAAATATTTTATTCCATTCCTGGGTTGTCTTTTCACCTTATAAGAAAAAAAAACCTGTAACTTAATTTTCCATTTTAATCATTTTTAACGATGCAGTGTAGTGGCATGAAGTACCTTTATGACATTGTGTAACAAAATTATACACGAACAAAAACCTGTAGCCATTAAGCAGTAGCCCTCCTTTCCTCTCTCTCCCAGTCCCTGGTAACCTTTATTCTACTTTCTATCCCTGTGAATTTGCCTGCTCTAGGCATTTCATCTAAATGGAATCACTCAGGATTTGCTCTTTTTATGTCTAGTTTCTTTCTCTCAGTATGATTTCTTCAGGGTTCATTCATGTTCTATCATGTATCAGAATTTTATTTCTTTTTGTGGCTGAAAAGTATTCCATCTTCTGTATGTGTCACATTTTGCTTATCCGTTCATCTGTTGGTGAACCCTCGGGTTGTTTCCGTCTTTTGTTTGCTGTGCATAATGCTGTTATGTGCATTGGTATACAAATCTCTGAATGAATACCTGTTTTCAGTTCTTCGGGGTGTATACCTAGGAGTAGAACTGTTGGCTTATATGGTAATTCTAAGTTTAACATTTTGGCAGATTATTTCTCATAGCAGCTACCACAGCATTTTGTCTGTTCACTTTTTTGATAGTGTCCTTCAAAGAACAAAGGTTCATTTTGATGAGGTATATTTTATTTATTTTTTGTTTGGTTGCTAATGCTTTTGGTGTGATATCTAAGAAGTCATTGCCTACATAATCTAAAGTCAAGATTTATTCATATATTAAAGAGTTTCATAGTTGTAGTTTTCACATTTAGGCCTATGATCTATTTTGAGTTAATTTTTGTATGCAATGTGAAGTTGAGGTCCAATCCCATTCTTTTGCATACGGGTATCAAATTGTCCCAGTATTATTGTTGAAAAGACTTTTCCCCCACTGAAGTATCTTGGTGACTATAATGAAAAGTCAGTTAACTGTAAATGTAAAGATTATTTTTAGACTCTCAGTTCTATTATTTCATATGTATGTCTCCTTATGCCTTTGACTGTAAGTTTTAAAGTTGAGAAATCTGAGTTTTCTTTTTCAAAATTGCTTTAGCTGCTCTGAATCCCTTGCATTTCCATTTGAATTTTAGGATCAGTTTGTCAGTTTCTGCTTTGACCAGTGTGAGATGTGTATCATTATTAACAATATTAAAGTCTTATCATGGAGAATTAGTTGAATTTTAATTCATTCACTAATTTTCCCTTTATCCTCTCTCACTTTTGAAAAATGATCTAAATCAACTTCTGATCTTAATGCGCTTTATCATATACATCTTTTTACTTTAAAATATGCATCTATGCTTACTTTTTTTAAAATAATACTTACACTCTCCCTTTTCATACTAGTTCCTCTGAGATCTTGTTCTTTGATTAGTCACCATAATAATCCATTTCAGTTTTAGTTAAGTTCCCCACCCTTAACAATTCTTAATCTTGAATGGATTGTCTGTTCTCACCTCCTTTTTCTCATTTCTTTCACTTTGAAACGTTCTAAGTAAGTGGTCTTCTCTCCCAGCTTTTGTTGGACAAACACCTTAACTTTTCTGGACTTTGTTTTTGTAATGATAAGTAAATTGGTAGAGGTTAGTTGTGTTAGGTTCTTCATTCTAGTCTCAAAACCCTTTGAGTCCTTACTCAGACCCCCTGTGTACAGAAGTGGAGCTATTTCCTCCTGAATTCTGGGTGGAAGCTTAGAGCCATTTGCCATATTAGCCTTTGGGGGCCTCTGTGGAGCTTCCAAGAACAAAGTTTGAAGTCATTGCAAAGTCCCTTCAGCCCTAAAATTTAGTTGACTCCATAGCAGTTACAGAAGTTGTATTCTTGAAAGTTTCAAATAGTTGACTTATTGCCAAGTTAAAGTCTCTTCTTAGGCACCATTTCTCCAATATCAGTTCAGTCAATCAGTCATGTCCAATTCTTTGCAACCCCATGGACTGCAGCATGGCAGGCCTCCTTGTCCATCACCAACTCCCAGAACTTGCTCAAACTCATGTCCATTGAGTCAGTGATGCCATCCAACCATCTCATCCCCTGTCGTCCCCTTCTCCTGCCTTCAGTCTTTCCAAGCATCAGGATCTTTTCCAGTGAGTCAGTTCTTTGCATCAGGTGGCCAAAGTGTTGGAGTTTCAGCTTCAGCATCAGTTCTTCCAGTGAATATTCAGGACTGATTTCCTTGAGGATTGACTGGTTTGCTCTCCTTGCAGTCCAAGGGACTCTCAAGAGTCTTTTCCAACACCACAGTTCAAAAGCATCAATTCTTCTGTGCTCAGCTTTCTTCACAGTCCAACTCTCACATCCATACATAACTACTGGAAAAACCATAGCTCTGACTAGACAGATCTTTGTTGGCAAAGTAATGTCTCTGCCTTTTAATATGCTGTCTAGGTTGGTCATAGCTTTTCTTCCAAGGAGTAAGCGTCTTTTAATTTCATGGCTGCAATCACCATCTGCAGTGATTTTGGAACCCCAAAAAATAGTCTGTCACTGTTTCCATTGTTTCCCCATCTATTTGCCATGAAGTGATGGGACCAGATGCCATGATCTTTTTTTGAATGTTGAGTTTTAAGCCAAGTTTTTCACTCTCCTCTTTCACTTTCATCAAGAGGCTTTTTAGTTCCTCTTCACTTTCTGCCATAAGGGTGATGTCATCTGCATATTTGAGGTTATTGATATTTTTCCCATCAGTGTTTATTCCAGCTTGTGCTTCATCCAGCCTGGCATTTCACATGATGTACTCTGCATATAAGTTAAAAAAGCAGGGCGGCAATATACAGCCTTGATGTACTCCTTTCCCTATTTGGAACCAGTCTGTTGTTCCATGCCCATCTTTAACTGTTGCTTCTTGACCTGCATACAGATTTCTCAGGAGGCAGGTCAGGTGGTTTGGTATTCCCATATCTTTACGAATTTTTCAGTTTTTTGTGATTCTCCAGTATATCTTATAATATCTAAACCCTTACTTGCTCCGTTATTCCCCACTAAATATTCTTTTCTTGGCTTTAATCACTGACATACACACAGTCTCTTTTAACGACTGCTCAGCATAGATTCTGACACTTCCAAGAAACTTTTCCAAATCATACCAGTTCATGATAATGTTTTTTTGTTTTTTTGCTAACAAGCCTCTGTAATAATCCTTTATGCCATTCATGTGGCACTTAAAAAGTTGCCCAAAGTAATTTGAGCTACATAAGCATAATCTGGGCCCCAATTCTGACCTAAAGAAATTTAGTAAAAGAGTAGAGTTGTAGACTAATTATTGAGATGAAAGTAATGAGTGCCTTAGGAAAGATACAGCTACAGTTCTGTGTCAAGTTAAAGAAGATAATTTGATGATAATTTAATGAAATGAAAAGATGTTCCTTGGAAGAAAACCTGTGGTACACCTAGACAGCATATTAAAAAGCAGAGACATCTCTTTCCTGACAAAGGTCCATCTAGTCAAAGCTATGGTTTTTCCAGTAGTTATGTACAGATGGGAGAGCTGGACCATAAAGAAGGTTGAATGTCGAAGAATTTTGATCTGTGGTGTTGGAGAAGACCCTCGAGAGTCCCTTGGACTGCAAGATCAAACCAGTCAGTCCTTGTGGAAATCAACTCTGGATACCCATTGGAAGGACTGATGCAAAAGCTGAAGCTCCAATACTTTGGCCATGCGATGTGAAGAGGCAGCTCCTTGGAAAAGACCCTGATGCTGGTCAAGATTGAAGGCAGGAGGAAAAGGGGACGATAGAGGATGAGACGGTTGGATAGCATCAGTGACTCAATGGACATGAGTTTGAGCAAATTCGAGGAGACAGTGAAGGACAGGGAAGCCTGGTGTGCAGCAGTCCCTGAGGTTGCAGAGTCAGACAGGACCTAGCAACTGAACAATAACAATAACAACAAAGAAGATAAAGCTACCTTTCCTCTAGGGGAATAGGGCAGCGTATCCTAGAGCAGCTGGGTTGGTCCTGGAGGGGAGCATAGTGCCTGAACACACAGAAGTGGACTTAAGGAGCAGCATGAGACAGGCGGAAGTAGGAAAGCATGAGGATAGTAGGTTCTTCCGTTTGACTGGAGGAAAAGGTCAAGAAGAGAGCTATGGGTTATAAAGCTGTAAAGGCAAACCAGAGCTGGACGTCGTTTTGTTAGTTGTTCCTTTATAATATTTGTATCATGTTTTCCCAATTATGTTATAAACTCTTTGAGGACAAGTAACAAGTCTTTAACTTTTAACCTCTTACAGAGGGATTATGGGGAGAGGAGAAGAATTCAGTAAAATTTAGTTGACTATATGAAAAGTAGAAACAGTGGTTTTCCAAACAGGTGAAGGGTGTGACTTGCTTAGGCTGTGGCTTTATCAGTAAAAACTATTTTAGATCTTCATAAGATGGTTCCTTCAAGCTAAGAAGTCCTTTTGCCATTAAAAAAAAAAAAAAAAATTGGAGGTGAGGTTGGGGGTTCTGTGTCCAGTTAACATCGGTCATTTTAATTCTTTCCCAGAAGGACTTGAAAAATGCTCATTTGAGCTGAGGAAAAGAGAATCAATATAAACAAACATTGCTTTTAAAACCTAGCCTCTGATTTAAACTTGTTTTATGTTTTAATAAATTAGATTTTAAATATATTTTCTTAGGATTTAGATTTTATTTAACCACAAAAATCTTTGAAAAGACATGAATTTTTCTTTTCAATGGCATGTGCCACTCTTTCATTTTTGTAAAGCAAGATATTCTTGACAAAATAAATTGGAAGATATATTTAGAATAAAGACTTATGTCATTTAAAAAGAACAAAATATGGCAATGTTCTTGTAATTTATTAGAGATTCTTGTGGTAAAGTAATTCACTAACTTATATTTCTCAGTATTTGTTTTGTTTTAAACTCTATGTATCATACGCCAGGTGAAAAGCCGTTTCGCTGTGATGAATGTGGTATGAGATTCATTCAAAAGTACCATATGGAGAGGCATAAGAGAACTCACAGTGGAGAAAAGCCTTACCAGTGTGAATACTGTTTACAGGTAAGAAGTGGTTTCAGTTTTTTAAAAAGTCACTTTATTGAGGCATGACTGACATCGATAGTCTGTCTCAAATTCAGTTATAAAATAATTCTAAAGAATTAAATTAGAAAATGTTAGCAACTACTAAAGCTATTTGAAGAATTTCCTAACTGTTGTTGATTCAATTTATAATAGACAGTTGGCTCAGGAAATTAGTTTGGAGTTGCTCATATTATTACACTTAAATCTATCTTTATATTAATTGCTTTTTTTCTTTTCTTTTCTTGGTTGACCAAAACACAAAACTAAAACAAAAAACTCCCTTCCGAACTTTGAATTCTACAGTATTTTTCCAGAACAGATCGTGTTTTGAAACATAAACGTATGTGCCATGAAAATCATGATAAAAAACTAAACAGATGTGCCATCAAAGGTGGCCTTCTGACATCCGAGGAAGATTCTGGCTTTTCTACATCACCAAAAGATAACTCACTGCCAAAAAAGAAAAGGCAGAAAACTGAGAAAAAATCATCCGGGATGGACAAAGAGAGTTCTCTGGACAAATCGGACCTAAAGAAAGACAAAAATGATTACTTGCCTCTTTACTCGTCAAGTACTAAAGTGAAAGATGAGTATATGGTAGCTGAGTATGCTGTGGAAATGCCACATTCCTCAGTTGGGGGAGCGCATTTAGAAGATGCATCAGGAGAAATACATCCACCTAAGTTGGTCCTCAAAAAAATTAATAGTAAGAGAAGTCTGAAACAGCCATTGGAGCAGAATCAAACAATTTCACCTTTATCCACATATGAAGAGAGCAAAGTTTCAAAATATGCTTTTGAACTTGTGGACAAACAAGCTTTACTGGACTCAGAAGGCAATGCTGATATTGACCAGGTTGACAATTTGCAAGAGGGGCCCAGTAAACCTGTGCACAGTAGCACTAATTATGATGATGCCATGCAGTTTTTGAAGAAGAAGCGGTATCTTCAGGCAGCGAGTAACAATAGTAGGGAGTATGCGCTGAATGTGGGCACTATAGCTTCTCAGCCTTCTGTAACACAAGCAGCTGTGGCAAGTGTCATTGATGAGAGTACCACAGCATCCATATTAGATTCACAGGCACTGAATGTGGAGATAAAGAGTAATCATGACAAAAACGTTATTCCAGATGAGGTACTACAGACTCTGTTGGATCATTATTCCCATAAAGCTAATGGACAGCATGAGATATCATTCAGTGTTGCGGACACTGAGGTGACTTCTAGCATATCAATAAATTCTTCAGAAGTACCTGAGGTTACCCAGTCGGAGAATGTTGGATCAAGCTCCCAAGCATCCTCATCAGATAAAGCCAACATGTTGCAGGAATACTCAAAGTTTCTGCAGCAGGCTTTGGACAGAACTAGCCAAAATGATGCCTATTTGAATAGCCCGAGCCTTAACTTTGTGACTGATAACCAGACCCTTCCAAATCAGCCAGCATTCTCTTCCATAGACAAGCAAGTCTATGCAGCCATGCCCATCAATAGCTTTCGATCAGGAATGAATTCTCCACTAAGAACAACTCCGGATAAATCCCACTTTGGACTCATAGTTGGTGATTCACAGCACTCATTTCCCTTTTCAGGTGATGAGACAAACCATGCTTCTGCCACATCAACACAGGACTTTTTGGATCAAGTGACTTCTCAGAAGAAAGCTGAGGCTCAGCCTGTCCACCAAGCTTACCAAATGAGCTCTTTTGAACAACCCTTCCGTGCTCCATATCATGGATCCAGAGCTGGAATAGCTACTCAGTTTAGCACTGCCAATGGACAGGTGAACCTTCGGGGACCAGGGACAAGTGCTGAATTTCCAGAATTTCCCTTGGTGAATGTAAATGATAATAGAGCTGGGATGACATCCTCACCTGATGCTACAACTGGCCAGACTTTTGGCTAAAAAAAAAATATGTAAATAATACTGGCACTTTAGAACAGATTAATCAAGAGTGGGGTTACTCTGTGTAAAATGGAGTGCTGTACAGATTTAAGAGCAATGCGTTATAACAAGTTAAGCTGATATGAATAGCAAGATAATCTAATAACTGCGTTTTGTTTGGTTAGTCAGCATTCTTTGAACTGCCTTACATGTTGTCACCTTTACAGAAGCAATGCATTACTTGTTTTAGATCAGAAACTTGCTATTCCACCTATACCAAGTTTAAAAGAAAAAAAAAAGAGAGAGACTTTCGCACAATTGTTTTCCTAACTGATATCATTGTACATTCTTAGGAGATTAGTAATTGTGTGAAATTTACTCATACTGTTTCTAAGTTTTTCAGCATAGTCATGGCACTTCAGCAGGGAATCTGAGTATACTTTACAGACACAGTGAACTTAAAAGTTTAAATGTCAAGAGATTATGGCTTAAATAAATTAGTGTGTCCTATGAGGGGAAAAAAGAAACCACCTTTTAAAGAATGATATGCCATATACCCTTGATTTTCATTTTGCATTATATCGACTTTTTCTTTTTGAGAAAAGTAATAAAAATCTGATAGTCTAAGACTCCACTATTTAAAAGCCTAATTACTTTTAAAAATATGCATACTTTCAAAACTTTTACCAAAATACATAACTGTTGAAGCATTCACTTCTATATGGAAGTATGCATATTGGTGTCAGTTTCTTTGTACAGTTGTACTTAGATATTTTTTATGATTTTTTCATGTGCAAGTATCAAGGTTTTGAAGTTTTAGTAAGAAGATACTCTGTAGATTACATTCCCAAGAACATAATGCTTATACAAAATGTATATTCCACGTTTTAAAGCTTAATTGTATTTTACTTTACATATACACTTCAGTTAACATAGAGCACTTAGAATCTATTTGGTATTTTTGATTTCTCAAAGTAAAAAAAATTTTAGATTTTTAGGTTTGATATGGTTGTGTCATAATCATCTCATAATTGAAAATTTTAATTTTGGGCAATAAAAGGAAATTGGGTATCTTTGGAACTGTAAAATCTGGTTTAATCCTTCTCTTTCTAGACTCTTGATAGATTGGATAATTAAACAGTATCCAGAGAAACTAAAGAAATGGGCATTTTAATTGCTTATTTTATCTTGAGTTACTTTTTAATGAACACTGCTCATTACAATTTTACAAACCAAAAGTGTTTACTAATTCTAGTAACTACAGTTTCTTTTTCAGCTAGATGAGTGATCGGAAACCTTTTGTTGCATTTCAAAATCTAAATAAACTACAGACTTTATCCTTATACCATGAATGTTTTTTTTTTAATATTTTGTCTTAATACAGCATGGTACAATAAATAGTGCTTTTATATATATACATATTATATATATATATACTTTTCTAAAGAATGATGGTTTGAGTTACACATTGGACAGTTTTAATTTTTGGAAAATAACAGTTATATTGATTTTATTATCTTCTTTAATTTGTTCCAACTTTTTTGTTTTTTATTTTAAATTTCCACCATCTTTGTCACAATGCACACATACTGATAGAACATCAGTAATCTAAAATTAATACCCCTTGAAGATGCAACTTTCTCGTTAATTTCCATTTTAGCTTTTATATTGGCCTTATGGATCTTCAGTCTTTGTTTCAGTATAGAATGTTCTACATTTTAAATTATTTTTTCTTTTATTTAATGTTATCCCAAGACTGTTCTCATAAAGAAAGGGAACAAAGAAATATCTAACCTTAACATCTTTTACATTTATTTTGAATATATGGTATTTTATGATAAGAAATATAAATTATGTTTAATGTGGTTTCCTCTATACTTTGGTTATTAAACTTTGCTTGAAACTTTCCCATTTGACAGCTTTCTTTGCTGCCAAATTTTTCAAGAATTTTAGACTTCTTTGAAGTATATATTTAAGTTTTGCCATTATTGACTCTTAAGAATGGTGTGTCTGGCATTGCACATCACAACCTCAAGAAGTCATCATTCAGGCGAAATGTTAACAACGAAACTGTGCTCTCTGTAGGAATAGGCATTTGTGTTTTTCTCATACTACTTATTGGGTGATAGTAGGCGTTCATGTCCTGAGTTGTTTGGTTTTTTTTTTTGAGCCTGATCAGAATTTCTGTTCTGTTGAGAACTTGGTACAGAATAAAGTGGGGGTTTTGGTTTGTGTTAACATCACCAGCACAGTTTTTAGAATGTGGCTCTACTGCTGTGCAGTAAGCCTTTGAAAGAGGTGGTCAATGCAAGTAGAAATATGTTCAGGCATTGCATTCCTGTGTTCGCCTCATTTCTTTACATCTACATAATGGCAGACTTTTCTACCACATTAGAAGCATATTTTGAGGTAAATGATACTTTGGCATAATTTACTGACTTACCACTTAAAGTATAGTCATTACTCTCTTTACTGTGAAATTTTACATGCCTACCAGAGTTACCGTGTATTAATATTATCATCATATGATAAACATCTCAACAGTTGGGTTTCCCCATTTTGCTTCAGAAAGTTCTTAATTTCTATCTGGGCATTAATAGAGAAAGCAAGTAGCCTTTTGTGCTGCTTTAAATCAGAATATTGAGGATATCCTTTTGCAATTTGGGTTTTGTTTTGTTTTTTAATTTCTCTTGGTGAGCAAATTGTTCTATGAAATCATACTCTTACATCCTTAAACTTGGTGAAATGTGAGCCAAGGTGTGCTTTCTTAGAACCTGTTCTCACATTTGAAGATTGGAAACAGATCACATTAGATGAAGTAATATCTCTTGAACATCTTCTAAAAGCGCGTTTGTTTTTTAACTTACTGTACACATATTTCATTTAGTTCAGAATATTTGAAGTGGCTCTCAAATTTTTTGGATCTACTTGCAGATTTTCTAGTTGATACCACAGAAATCCATCCTCTTAGCTCTGGCTGAGTGAGGACTGCCAGTGGTCGGGTAATTTTCTCGTTCTGAGAGGCAAAAGAGGCCTTGTGCTCAGGGTAGGCTTTCATTTCCACAGGCCAGAGAAGCTTGCAAAGTGCCAGCTAGGTTAGATCTTTTGCCACTTCTTTCATTTTATTAATTTGGGTTTTTAAAGGGCTGTTTAAAAAAAAAAAAAAAGCCGGGAAACTTAAAAGTAGGCATTACTGTAAAACTATTTCTTAGACTTAGAACATTTTAAACTAGAACTCGTTTTTTCACAGTATATTTACTTGAAGCACTATTATAATCGATGAGAAACTTTTTGACTCTGCAATTTAATTTAAACTTTTTCCGTTTCAAATTGCTTTATTTCAGGGAAATAATTTTCCAGTTGTTTTTGCTATATTCTGCAAATAAAAAACGGATGTTTCCTCTTTCACTTAAACTTTAGTAGGAAACAAACTACAGCAGACAAACATTTCTTGTTGTGTTTGTTGCTTTCTTTAATCCAATGGATAAAAAAGTAAAACCCTGTAAACATTATTTTATTTTTTTATGCAATACCATGCTGTAAATATGGTTCATCAAATAAGGATGTACCTATGATTGAATCTTTAATTCTGCACAGTTAGAGTTTATATATAAACGTGTCTTGACAATCAAGGACTTTTATGTGAGTCTTCCTTTATGATGTTTTATTAATGTTATGCATTCCATTTGTTTTGAAGTGAGTACCAATGTGCTAATTTGTATTGTCTGAAAGTATGTAATGTTTTTACAGCTTGTTTTTAAGAATCTGTAAATATGTACAAACAAATCACAGCACTGCTTTATGTTAGAAGGCATATGATGTTGTACTGTATGTAAGCAATAATACAATAGCAGTGCTGACTTTACAAGTAGCATCAGGAAAGTTCTAAAAACATTTCAGAGTTATTATCTTTATTTCATTTAATAATGATTATCTTTAATCAGTTTTTATAAGCAAATTCCATTGTTCCTCCTATTGGAACGTAACACTGTTTACACAGCATAATTGAAGTTGCAGGGGAGACAGGCTAAATCTGACTTCATCTGTACTCACTTTCACTAAGCATTGAATGGCCTTACCACTCTTCTGCAAGATGGAGGAAGACTGCAAAACTTAGTGCCCATCACACTGAAGGAAGGGGGTGTGGCTTTTTTTTCCTGCTTCTGTACTGCTACCTAACTTTGTGGTTTGCTTTGGATTTTAATATTTGTTTCTGTTTTAGATTCAAGCCCATAAGTTTTGAGGTGACTTCAGCTTCATTGTGAAATAGTTCTCTTCATATTTCATAGCTACATTTCAACAATTCTGAACTTTCTACTTTGATTTTTAGATACTTATTTTTCAACCCTGGTTTCTCAGCTGATCAGATGAATTTGTTCAACTTCAATACAAAGAAAGACAAACCTATTGTAGTTTGAATTGAGTAGATATTATACTGTACAGAACAGCTAACTATTTGAACACACACACATCACTGCTTTAGAAATAAACTCGCCAATTTATAAATGTATATGACCTACATTTTATAGGAAAATGTTTTTAAATGCTAGTCATTTATATAATGTGCTTTGAAGGATTTGCTAGTCCACTCTGTCACTTTTTAGTACACTGGTATCTTTTATATGTAATGTATGCTTTTTATTATTGTAGCAAAGCATTTCAGTAGAAAGAATTTTGCAACAATATGGGGGAAATTTTTCATTGTTGGATTTGAATTATACTGGATTTTATCTGTGTAGTCTTACTTGTCTTTATTTTAATGCTGTCTGGAAGGGAACTTGGTATCCAAATAAAGCAGGTAACCTCATTTTACTTCAAGGGCATACTGTGTAGTGCTGAATTTAATCTGGAAATCTGATGACTTTGAAAAGAAAAACAAGTTTATAAAAACTGTACAGAAGAAATTAAATGTGTAATGGAAATCCTGATGGTGGAGCACGTTGAATTTTCTGATATATAGTGTTATTTTCCTGGGATCCCCTATGCCTTCTTTGTATTTCAACTAATAAAGGAAAAACCTTGTCACTGAAACTGGTAGGATAATAGGATATTCTGATTATACAGTATTACTTTTCCTATCCCATTTTCTGACCCTTTCTCAATCACTGTAAATTTTATTTTCTATTTCCTCTTGATAATTAAACATGTACATAATATAGACACTGTTGTATAGAACTGAATGAATTTTGAGTTTGCTGTGCTTAAATGAGTAAACAGGAATATGGATATTGAGAATTTATAAAATGCTAGAACAAATTTATTGGCAAAGGAGGGCATCATATATGTCCTGGAAGGTAATAGTTGATGTTTCTTCAGCCCTCTGGGAAATCATTGTGAAAGAACTACAAACTCAGTATCTGACACCAATGGGTCTTTCTTTCCCCACTTCCCCTCCAAACACATGAGCACTAAATTTAAAAGTCTACTCAGGTGAAAATTGCTTTGCAATGAAACTTATCACATTGAAATTTTCACTGTTAAAAGATGTTTGTGATATTTTTAAATACAAACTTTTACATCAGTGGTCAGCAGCTTGGCAATTGAAATTCGGTAAGTCAATATATTTTAAAATACATTTTACCCTCCAAAAAGAATTGTTTTTAAACAATTGGGAGGATTTTTGTTGTTGTTTAAATGTGTTTTTTATTGTCATTGTAAAAATAAAATTTTGCTTGACCCCGTATTATGCCATGAATAAATTGCTGAGCCTTTATAATATAGTGAAAGGTTGTTTCATGCATAATCATGGAACAGAGAAATGTTCTTTAAACTGACCTATTCATTAAGAGGTTTAATGAGTTTCAAAGCTTCTTGACATTATTGTCATGTAGTAAACCTTGCCATCTGGAGTTTATAATACCATTTAATGTATTGTGATACTAAAGGAAATTGTCTTTGTTTTATTTTTAATTGAATTATTAGACTAATTTATATTTGCAAATTCTGCATTTAAAATGTGGACACTGGCTGTTTGAAAAATAAAATACAGAATACAGTTTTATGAATAATTTCCTAGCTGAATTTTTCACAATATTCTGATTCAAATAACTTAGTGATAAATGTTTTAAAATTGGTAAGGTTAATATTAAAAAGAGGAAAAGAATGTCTGTATAGAGCAAACATTTGTTACACAAACTGGGCCTTTACTGTAGCTTTGTGTAGAACATTATCAGGCAGTCCTAAAATGCAGGAGTCAGGTGTTAACATTAGTCACCAGCGTTTTAGGCTTGAAATAAGTTTAATATAGAGCTAAGAGTAAGAGTGTAAGAATGCATGATTTTTTTCTTTATAGATAAGATTCAATTCTCATCATACATGGCTTTCTCCCCCCCCCCCCCC
>SJYX01021176.1:378049-411148 GCA_006410675.1 Oreotragus oreotragus | reverse complement strand
GCATCACAGACTCAATGGACATGAGTCTGAATAAGCTCCAGGAGTTGGTGATGGACAGGGAGGCCTGGCATGCTGCAGCTCCTGGGGTCGCAAAGAGTCAGTTATCACTGAGCGACTGAACAGAACAGAACTAAACTTGTCCTGTGTATCTCTTCACATGGATTTTGATTTACATCCTTTAATATTTTTTTGTAATACATTGGTAATCTAGTGAATAAACGAGTTTTCTGAGTTATGTCAGCCATTCTACCAAATTAATCATACCCAAAGAGGGGACTGTGGGAACCTCCAGTTTATAGCGAGCTGGTCAGAAGTACAGATAACNTGTGTATCTCTTCACATGGATTTTGATTTACATCCTTTAATATTTTTTTGTAATACATTGGTAATCTAGTGAATAAACGAGTTTTCTGAGTTATGTCAGCCATTCTACCAAATTAATCATACCCAAAGAGGGGACTGTGGGAACCTCCAGTTTATAGCGAGCTGGTCAGAAGTACAGATAACAACCTAGGTTTGTGATTAGCATCTGAAGTGGGGGGTGGTCTTGTAGGACTGAGCCCTTAACCAGTGGGATCTGATGTTATCTCTGGGTACAGTGTCAGAATGAGGTGTCCTGAATTAAGTTGCAGGACATTCTGCTGGTGTCTGAATTGTTTGGTGAAGGATGCCTCCATGCACACACTTTGGAATTGGGTTCAGGAGCCCAGAAGGCATACATTTTCCCTTGCTGAAGATCCTTAGAGCGGGAGTGCTGCACAAGTACCTCCTGAGAACTCTAAGGCCCTAGGCCTGCAGCCCGCCTTCCTGAAGACCATGTGACAGACCTTGTGAAACTGTTTGTTTTCACGCCCATGCACATTCCTCTCTCTATGAAGAAGAGCAAAGGTTTCATTTTGTGATAAAGGGATCACAGTTCTGACGTTTAAGAACTACACTGGGTCTCATCCATCCCTCTTTCCACCCCACTGCCTCCACCCCATGTCAGCACCTTCCCACTGATTACTGTGGTTTTCTCTGGTCTGCTTTCCTGCCTTTTTCTCCCTGTCCTGTATTCCATTTCCCACAAAGCTGCCAGCAATCTAAAAACATAAACCTGATGTCAAATTCAACTTTATATCTGTTGGGGAAACGCACTGACTGAAACTGCCTGCTCTGGCTAGGCACCAAAGTAACTACTTGCATGACTAATTTTACAACAGGAGGTCATAGTAACTAACATAAAACTAACAAGCCACCAACAACCAGAAGAATTTGGGAAAGGTCAAAAAGAGATACTGTGTGTCCTACTACCTCCCAGAATCCTCGCTGGCGTTCATCTTGGCTGAGCAATGCATGAGCTACCAGGAAGGACTCTGAGTCAGAATGATTGGCCAAAGACAGCCTGGAAACTAATCCCATCACCATAAAATCTGAGACTCCAAGCCGTGTGGCAGAACAGTTTTCCTGGGTTCCCTTATCCTACTGATCTCCGCCCAGGTACCCCTTCCCAATAAAGTCTCTTGCTTTGTCAGCTCATGTGTCTCCTCACAAAATTCATTTCCAAGTGTTAGACAAAAGCCCAGACCCTGGAAAAGGGGTTCTACTTCCTGTAATATATCCTTTTAAACATACTTAACAGTAGGTTGAATACAGGAGGTGTTCAATAAATATCCATTGAATAAATGCATTGGTAAATGAGCTCCTGCTGACAGCCCACATCCTCATCCTAGGACCCCCATATAAATCCTGACTTGCTTCATGCAACACCCTAGAACCTTTGAGCCTAGGGATCTGGCACTGTACTAGGTATAATAAAACATACTCTAACATGCAAAATTAAAATCACAATCTCCAATTTGTGAAATGAGTACATTACAAAAATATGCTCTTAATTCACAGTCAGGTGAGTAGATATGTGTATGTGTATGAGCTCTAAATCAACAAGAGGTGATCAAAGAGGACTATAATCTACTTTAGTGGCTGTGGTACTGAAGTGAGGTTTCCTTCAATATACCAGAGACAAGAAGGAACATGTCATTGAGGAGATGCCAGGGATGGAGGAAACCAGAATATATTCAGGTATATGAATGTTTATATAAAGCTTGTAAGTTAAGGATTACCTACATTAAAGAGACAAAATAGGGGATAAGAGCATCAGTAATCACAGATGTGGTGGGGGAGGAGCAAGGATAGACTCAGGGAAGAGAGGTGACTATAATATTAACTAAAATATTTAGTGATCACATTTTTTTATTCCTTTATAGTCATTTAAGTTTAAATATTGGCAGATAATTTTTTAAAAATTTACTTTTCCACCTTCTTGAATAATTTTTTTGAACTTTATTAGATGGGGCAGGGCAAGGTAGAAGTCTGCATTAGAGTGGGACTGGGGGAAATTTGGCAACTCAGAACAGGGTGTCAGAACAGAACAGGTGAGCAAGGCTCCTGTGGCTGGGGATTATCCAGTATGGGAAGTCAAGCCCCAGTAGAGTAATGAAGGTTCCCATATGGCAGCATCCCAGCACCAAGTGTTGTGGCCTGAGTGGGCGAGGATGGTATCTACACTGGTGCATGAACCCCAGCCTGCTGGGGGGAGGGGCAGGTCATGGGTAGTGACTGGGGTGAGGAGGACTTTCACATGGGCAGGAAGAGTAGGGTGGGATGATTGGCAGCCCCTTGTGGTAGGTCAGAGCCCAGGTGGGTTGAGGAAGGCATCTGCATGAGGGAAAGGTGGGCACAGCAATGGGAGAGGGATCACACACAGAGGAAGTGATCAGATATGTAAATACAGCAAGAATGATGACAGCCAATTTCCCACTGGAGAAGTGAGCTACAAATAGGGAAGGGGAGACATAAACATACATGGAAATGTATGTGTGTGTGTGTGTGTGTGTACATTTATATGGTCCTTAGAACTGTCCACTGAGAGGGCTTGATAGCAGAAACATCCCCAAAGGCAGTGCTCATTTAGTACCCAGATCTTGGTTTCTAATACCATTCTCCACTGGAAAGGAATAGAACTCCTTGAGAAAAGACTAACATAAGGGATAGAGTAAGGAATACAAGATGAGCCCAAAATATTTTACTGTACCAGGGAGCAAGGAGGTGTTAAAAAAATGACAAATCTCCTAAGTCAAAAGGACACATGAGTCAGCTTGAAAGAGCACCTCTGGCCTGATTTGGGATAATCTGAGCATCAAAATAAATGATTGCAAGGGCTGTAACTCATTAGATAAAATAGGAAACCATGACCTATATGGATACCTAAGAGTACATGGAGAATCTGATAAGAAATGAACTTTTTAAGGTTTTTAAGCACCTCCCCACAAAAGGCTTGTTAGTTGGAAAGGGTACAAGAGTACTTTATGGAAGGAAAGTCTGGACAGTACCAATTTTATCAAAAACATCATCGCTGATGCAAGAAATTAAAATTATCTGAGACTTGATAGGACATGATTTGAGGAAGATAGCATTGATTTCATGATATTCCTATACAAGACCTAGAACCTGAAGTTAATGAAAGGGTACAAGAGTACTTTATGGAAGGAAAGTCTGGACAGTACCAATTTTATCAAAAACATCATCGCTGATGCAAGAAATTAAAATTATCTGAGACTTGATAGGACATGATTTGAGGAAGATAGCATTGATTTCATGATATTCCTATACAAGACCTAGAACCTGAAGTTAATCAAGAGGAAGCATCAGAAAATCCAAAGTGGCCAGTAATCTTCAAAAAAATAAGATCTTGAAAATTAAAAAAAAAACAAAAAAACACCAAGCAACTGTTTCAGACAGGAGACCAAATCTACATGGCAACTAAATCAAGTGAAAATGGTTGAAATAAAGCACAATATTAGGACAACTGCCAAAACCTGAATGGTATATAAGGAGGAGACACAGGAATACATCTATCTGAGTTTCCCAGTCACTCAGTCATGCCTGACTATTTGTGACCCTATGGACTGTACGTGGCTTGCCAAGCTTCTCTGTCCATGGAATTCTCTAGGCAAGAATACTGGAGTCGGTAGACATTCCCTTCTCCAGGGGATCTTCTAGAACCAGCAACTGAACCTGGGTCTCCTGCACTACAGGTGGATTCTTTACCATCTGAGTCACCAGAGAAACCCAATATAGTAGTAGTATTTTACAATAAATCAACAGTAAGATATTCTAGGGAAATCGGATTAAAAAAATGTCCTTGGTACTATATTGTAAATTTTTGTAAATTTGATTTTGTTAAAAAAATTTATTTTAATGTCTTTAAAGAAAGAGGTAAATATATAAATTCTTCTATGGAAAAACCACAAGACATACTAGATATAACACTAAGTAAAAGTATTAAGGTATAGAAAGTATCATATGATACTATTTGTGTTCATGCAGACATATATCTATACATAAATATATATGTGTTTGTGTGTATGTTTTATTTTATTTTTTTGCTTTGTTTTGCTCTGAAACAAAGCACAGAATCCCTTAGTAAAGTTTGAAGGAATAAGGATTAGGGGTTTGGGGAAACTTTTTTTTTTTTTGACTTTTTATTGGATACTTTTCTATATTCTTGTTTTGCCATGTTTTACTTTAAAAAATCTCAATGTTCAGCTTAATTAAGTAAAATCAGTACCAAATAAATTTAAAAACATAATTCTAATCATTTTTGCATTTCTGGATACCAGTATCCTTTCTTCCCATTTTGCAAGGCTAGGAGAAAAGAAATGGCACCACTGGAGACTTAGTATGTAGCACAAATCCTGGTACATAGCAGACAATTATTAGCATGTGTGTGTGTCAGTCACTCGGTCATGTCTGACTCTGCGACCCCATGAACTGTAGCCCATCAGGCTCTGCTGTCCAAGGGATTCTCCTTGGACAAGAGTATTGGAGTGGGTTGCCTTTCCTTCTCCGAATTATTAGCATATTGTTGAATAAATGCATGAGGCAGAAACTCAAATACATAGGCATTTCACTAATAGATGGTTTCATCATTTTTTGAGGTATAGGTCTGTGTTTACTGTTATGTCTGTAATATGTAGACTACAGTTAGAGTAACAAAGTTCCTCTTTATGAAGACTTCAGAAAGCTAAAGAAGTAGCAGAGAAATCTTACTCAGAGAGATTATGTGTATGTAATATGTTTTGGAAAAAAGGAGTGTGTTTTAAGTATTAGAAAAGAAATAAATTCTGATTCACATTTTGCTTCATTAATCCAAAGTTCCAAGTTCAGGACACTTGTCTTTAGAAAAGTTTTGCTTGACAAAGAGCAAAACATACTCGGGGCACTCACAAATAACATATATGAGAGAAGGTGACATACATTATTCAAAATAAGGGATGCTTGAAGACAAATGAAAGCCCAACTAATAGATACTGCTAGGAGATCCAACCAGTCCATTCTAAAGATCAGTCCTAGGATTTCTCTGGAAGGAATGATGCTAAAGCTTAAACTCCAGTACTTTGGCCACCTCATGAGAAGAGTTGACTCATTGGAAAAGACTCTGATGCTGGGAGGGATTAGGGGCAGGAGAAGAAGGGGACAACAGAGGATGAGATGGCTGGATGACATCACCGACTCAATGGACGTGAGTTTGAGTAAACTCCGGGAGTTGGTGATGGACAGGGAGGCCTGGCGTGCTGCGATTCATGGGGTTGCGAAGAGTTGGACATGACTGAGTGACTGAACTGAAATGCTGAAAGTATAACATGATATCCTTCCTGCTTGAGCTTGGTGCAAAGGCTTTGGGGTTTTGTTGTTGAAAGAGGAATCCTGTAACAAGCTGTCATTTTGAGAGTGACATTGTGCTTCTTCCAGTCTTTTGGCTCTATCAGTAACTCACATTTATTCCACACATGGTAGCTATTTCATTGCCTTTATCAGAAGTAGAAGAAAAACAAATCAATAAGGTAGAGAGGTGAGAAATCAAGACACAAAAAACTCTGTGGTTATCTATATAACATTACGAATTTTCTTTGATTTGATGAGTCATCACAGCACAAGACTTGGCTGACAGATAGTTAAACCTTTCCCTGTCTTACGAGAGAGTTAAGAGGCATTAAATCCACTAGACAGCTGATAAAGTCATACCTAGAAACAAGTAAGAATTGATTAAAGCAAAATAGCAGCATAATAGTTATCTTCAGCATCAAAATGGCAAACATTTGGAAACAAGGCCTATTGATACCCCTTTGCCACTGACATTACTCAAGGATGAAAACACAAATATACACAGAGTGATTTAGCTGCATAATATATAACAAAGACATAGACTTGCTTAAATTATTTTGACTTTAATATTTTCAGAGTACATGTTTTATCCTACGGTTTTTTGTGTTTTTTTTACCATTTGAGGAAAATCTGGCAAAAGGGTCAAATTATACAGGTTTCTGGCAAAGTTAGGTAACTAACACAAGATAAAATTATTTACTATTATTATTAATTTATTGCAATATAACTGACATCTATCATCATTTTAGTTTTCAGTATACAACATAATGATTCAATATTTGTAAGTATCAACTTAAAAAAATATTATGTAAGTTATATTTTGAAACACTCTGTTTTTTAATGTGTTTTTAGGTGAAGGACCTCCATCTATTAATACATGGAAAGCAATGCAATGGTTAATCTTTAAAAAAAAGCTACTCAACAAACACACAAACAAAAGTCAAAAAAAGTTTATAAACATAGAGAAAATAAAATATTTGGACTTTTTTAGATTAATAATTGGGCATATTTATTTCCATTATAGGTACATTGCTTTAAATGTGGCTGAAGAAAAGTGCACGGAGTGTAATATTTTAAAATGTAGCTAATGTATACTATAAAAATAAGTTTATACTCTTTCCTAAACTCACGGACACACTATATTATACAGTCCATATAAATCGCTCAACCCTTCGTCACACATGAGTACAAAAACAAAACTAAAGTCCCAAGAAGACAGCCCTTGAGACTGTTCTTTACAAGAACTTCAAATATGGTCTTTAAATCTATAGGCTAATAAAGGAAGATGTGAATGCTGCTCTGTAGGGGCCTCCTAGGTCTTCGAGTGCGAAAGCATCAGTAGGGTACCTCATGGATAGGCTGGAGTTAGAGTAGGAACTGAGATATGAACCCACACGTGAATACTGTGGGGAACCTGAAGACTGTCCTCCTCATGGGAAGTGGCTAACATTGGTTTCTCTTCTCTTTATCAGGGACATTAAAAGAAAATATGGGAAAAGAGAGTTAGGAAGCAACAAAAGCCATGTTTCATAGGAGTGTTTCTTGGGCTTCCCTGGTGGCTCAGAGGTTAAAGAATCTGCCTCCAATGCGGGAGACCCGGGTTCGAGCCCTGGGTCGGGAAGATCCCCTGGAGAAGGAAATGGCAATCCACTCCAGTATTCTTGCCTGGAGAATCCTGTGGACAGAGAAGCCTAGTAGGTTACAGTCCACGGGGTCACAAAGAGTCGGACACGACTGAGCGACTTCACCTTCACCTTCACCTTCACCTTCAGAAAAAAAAGGAAGAGACTCATTGGGCATGCCAAACTGTACTGCCAGGAGAAAGTTTCAGTCTTAGATTAAAACTAGAATTCTGAGCTTATTTTTTTCAGTGTTAGAGGATCAGCTAACCTTGGCTTAGACCGAGCATTTTAAGGTATAGATTTGGAAACAGGACAAAGGCTATGACCAATATTGCTAGACAGTCCAAGGTTAAACTGGTAAAATATAAAAATAAAGCCAACCATTATTAGGGCATTTTAAAAAATTATGTGGTTTCATTTTTCAGTTTCAATGAGTATTTTTCCAGAGTACAGGTATATGCTATTCATATAAAATAAATGTTCAGTGATCTCTAAAACTGTACTTTCTACCGAGCCTCCTAATTCAGAATCACATGGTTTATCCTAAAACAGTGTTAACACTGTGCCTGGACCTGTTTCATGTGTGTTTCAAAGAGTTGAACAGTTTGTGCCCATGGATTCTGGGAAATGCTGCTTTTACAAGTGAGTGCTATGGGACTTCTATTAAATAAAAGCACAAGTTACTAACAGAGAGGCTTTAGAGGACTTGCCTGAGCAGTCAGGAAACTAGACGTTATAGTTATGGCAACTCTCAGAGACTCTCCTCCAAAACAGTGCAATTGTTTGCTAGGCCCACAGCCCTTGACACGGTGCCATTTGTAGGTATTTGCATATTTGCTTCCCACTAGATGAGCAGTATTCTGAGCACTAAGATATTTTCTTAATTTCTCAATTGCTACATATACTAGCATATAGCAGATACACAGAAATTATTTTTTAAATGTATGAACAACACCACTAAATAGTGTACCATAAACACCTCACTTATTTATTTGGTAAACTCAACAGTTCAGAGTTCAGCAAAGCACCAGAAACTGTCTCCCATCACCACCTCCAAAAGTATCAGAAGATTAACAATTTTTAAGAGAATTCCTAAGGTCTCAAATAGTTAGTTTTGAAAAATAATGGAGGCATACACTCCTTTAGGGCAGGAACCTTTTTTCCTTTGCTTACCCTGATATCCTCAGGGCCTTTAAGGTGCATAATAAATGCTCAATAAAAATGTATTGGGTGAATGACTACAGTAATGGTTATCTCTTTCCTAAATGCACAGAAGAATGAAAATAACAGAATTCAGAACAAGGATCTGGAGCTGCTATGAACATGCACTGCTGTGATACATGCCTCCTGACACTGCGGAATACCAGTAGGCCATAAAAAAGCATGATCAGGAATGCAAAAGCATGACAAATTGGGATTATTTCTTTTTAGGGGCAAACAGATCTCAGTCCCTCACTAGCCCTGTGTACCACTGCTGCACAGCACAATAATTTACATGTGCATTAAGGATCCCAAGTTAACATAAAATTTTAAAAGCCAATCAATGTCTAGAACATTAAAGAAAGCACAGAGGAATATGATACAGTAAAGGAAAATTCCCATAAATTGCTGTTAAAATTAAATACTGGGCGAGGAAGATGTTCCAAAATGAGTTCAGAAGACCATATGGACCGCTTGTTCGGTGCTTGCAGATCTTTTCTCTATTTGTTGCCCATTCTGTGTGGGAAAAAGAGAGCCAGTCATTGGAGACACTGGAGTATTCCTTCCTTGCATGCTTTCTAGCAGCGACTTCCTTCTAACCACTCGAACTGAGCAGTCTCCCTTTCTGTCTCCAACTTAGCCCACCAAATTTAGATACCTCCATTACCTCCTCTTCCTCTTCAAGAATGCAGACACTTACAGTTGGTCAGCAGGAACCCTGACATCTACTGTTGACTCCTTAAACCTTTACCACTCCTGTGCAAACAGGTCCTTGCTCAATTCTTTTTGAAAATACCAACTGATTACACTTTCAGTGTTCAACCAGAATTTCTTGATACACTATGGTCCGTCTTCCTTTGCATGAGACTTAGATCAAATATATTAGGCACAAGTCAATTATCAAAGCAAATTGTCTCTATTTCCACCTACCACATGAAAGTACCCCAAAAGGCTCAAGAGACAACATGTGATCAGCAAGGCAAGTGTTATGTCATTTCAAAAATATCCCTGCTAGTGAACAAATCCAGACTGGCTTGTGTGACTTCCCCACATTGGCCAAGGCCACTTTAACCTTCCTGAAGGGATGGAAAATAATTGATGATGATTCTCCAAGTTATTTTGAAATATTTCCATGGAAAGAAACAGAGAAATGAACATGAGTAAGAGGAAACAAAGACAGTTTTAACAGAGAAATATAATGGATCTGGTTCAGCTAAATTTCAAGCAGATTACAGAGGAAGACCTTGAATTTGGTGACGCAAGGGATGAAGTAAGGGGGCATTTCATGACCTTGCACCATAGGTGGACTGAAGCCTTGGGTGAGGGCACTTACCTGCCCTACTTGAAACATAGTTAATAGTAAGCATAGGAAGTGGATGGGAAGAACTGGATTGAGCTCTAACTGCAACTTTCTTGGATGAAACATCTTGGTTAAGTCACTTTGGCTCTCTTATCTGAAACAGAGACCATGAAAAAGCCTTATTAAGTCCTCATGATGCTGTGGTTCCAAATATGTGAAGATTATTCTAACTTCTTGGGGATGATACTTTTAGAAGTCTAGGTTTAGGGAAATTTCACTAGTCACTCCTCAAAAGGGCTATATTAAGATCTCACCATTTCTGCCAAAATATGTGCCTCCTACTGTCTTGATAACTCTCAGACTCTTCCATTGGAATGGCAGTAAGTAGACTTAAGATAATTCTACATGGATTAGAGAATATCTGTTGGGCACCAGAACTTCCATGCTGTTACATATGTATTCTTAAATCAACTTTGAAGCCTAATGGCTTTTTAAAATCAAAGCTTCTTCCAAAATCCTCCTGGGAATATGATTTTTAAAGCATATGGATACAGAATCTGACCCAATATATTTTAAATAAGGCTCTTTGATTTGTCATATGTTTTTGACATATGGTGTTTGCCTACCTGTTCTCTCTAGCTCCCTGGAAAGCTAGGAAGACTCTTAAATAATTGTATCTTCAATGTTCTCTGAATTCCACTGCTAGTGGACTATCTCTGTCAGATAAACATGATGTCTACCTAAAACATTCTCTGATCCTCACATTTGTGTTTTCTGCTGTCAAAGCCAAGAATTACAAAGCCAGTCTCTGGAATGAAAACATTGCTACATGACTGCTCCGTATCAGAGGACTTCCCTCACAGAAAAGTGGAAACATGCGTGACAAGATCAATCACCTTAAAAGAAAGTGAAAGTGAAAGGTGCTCAGTCATGTCTGACTTTTTGCGACCCCATGGGCTATACATTCATGGAATTCTTCAGGCCAGAATACTGGTGTGGGTAGCCTCTCCCTTCTCCAGGGGATCTTCCCAATCCAGGGATCAAACCCAGGTCTCCCACACTGCAGGCAGATTCTTTACCAGCTGAGCCACAAGGGAAGCCCAAGAATACTGGAGCGTGTAGCATATCCCTTCTCCAGGGGCTCTTTGACCCAGCCCCACCTTAAAAGAAGTTAATCTGAAAGGCAAGGGGGACTGTACATGGATTTCCAAATTGCTCATATAGCCTATCTCACCACATCACAATCTGCACAATGATAGCCTTCTTCCTTCTCCATCGCTGTCCATCTGTAGAGGTGAGTATTAGTCTTACAACATAAAAGCAAGGTAACCTGGGAATAAGGTCAGCAGGTGAAAATTTTAACAGATCACAAAAGCAGGACAACTCTACTTTGGAAAGAGAGAACAGAGAGAAGAGAGAAAGGACAGAGAATGGATTGTAGATCCTCCTTTAAAGGAAACAAAAATCTTCCACTGAGTTATACCAATGCAGAAATTCTCCCAACACTGCATGAATTCTCAAGTTTGATTCTCACTGGCTGATTCTATATCCTTTCAACTAACTACTCTATCCTATAATTCCATACATGTTAATGGATACTTAAAAGCAAATTCCACACAGAGAAAGGGAATGATGATATTCCACGTAAAAATGAAATCACAAACAGATCTGAATTCCAAATATACTGAGTTCTACTGGTATTAGTGGAAATAAAACAATGACTTTATATCTGAGTAAGTCCAATGTAGTATTTAAAAAGAAAACATATTTCAACAGAACTGACAGAGCAGTGAATCATCCCACATTTAACAGACTATATTAGTATCTAGAGATGTTAACGTTTAGTTTAGCAAAGGACTGCCTCTGAGTAAAACAGAAAAACAGTTTAATTTAGATTTTATTTCATTTGGATTTATGTCAATGGGTGTGGTTACTGGTTTAAAGGAAAACCAGAAGTTTAGCTTTTTTTTTTTTTTTTGCTTGAAGAATTCTTCGTCTCATAGATTTTACTTTTTTTTAAATTTAAATTTATTTATTTTAATTGGAGGCTAATTACTTTACAATATTGTATTGGTTTTGCCATACATCAGCATGAATCCGCCACGGGTGTACACGTGTTCCCCATCCTGAACCCCCCTCCCTCCTCCCTCTCCGTACCATCCCTCTGGGTCGTCCCAGGGCACCAGCCCCAAGCATCCTGTATCCTGCATCGAACCTGGACTGGTGATTCGTTTCTTATATGACATTATACATGTTTCAATGCCATTCTCCCAAATCATCCCACCCTCTCCCTCTCCCACAGAGTCCAAAAGATTGTTCTATACACCTGTGTCTCTTTTGCTGTCTCACTTACAGGGTTATTGTTACCATCTTTCTAAATTCCATAGAAGGCAATGGCACCCTTTGTTTCTTCTATGATATTATACACATTTCAATGCCATTCTCCCAAATCATCCCACCCTCTCCCTCTCCCACAGAGTCCAAAAGATTGTTCTATACACCTGTGTCTCTTTTGCTGTCTCACTTACAGGGTTATTGTTACCATCTTTCTAAATTCCATAGAAGGCAATGGCACCCCACTCCAGTACTCTTGCCTGGAAACTTCTATGGATGGAGGAGCCTGGTGGGCTTCAGTCCATGGGGCCGCTAAGAGTCAGACACGACTGAGCGACTTCACTTTCACCTTTCACTTTCATGCATTGGAGAAGGAAATGGCAACCCACTCTACTGTTCTTGCCTGGAGAATCCCAGGGACGGGGGAGCCTGGTGAGCTGTCGTCTATGGGGTTGCACAGAGTCGGACACAACTGAAGTGACTTAGCAGCAGATAGTATTAATATTTGTCCCAGAAAGACAAATGTTAAAAGACAAATGATAAAAATATCATTTTATGGATGATGATACTTCTATCTCCCAAATTTAAAAATTGCTTTCTATAATAATTTTAAAAGACAGTCATTGACATAAAAAGGCACAACACA
Source organism: Oreotragus oreotragus (assembly GCA_006410675.1). Taxonomy (NCBI): domain Eukaryota; kingdom Metazoa; phylum Chordata; class Mammalia; order Artiodactyla; family Bovidae; genus Oreotragus; species Oreotragus oreotragus. The sequence goes on along the minus strand of SJYX01021176.1, from coordinate 398,340 downwards.
TAAAGTTATAGCTACTAATTGGCATGCATTTGTTCCCTAGGCAATGTGCTGAAGGTGTTATGTACATTAATTGGATTAATTCTTATGATACTGGAATTCCACAAGGTGGGCATTGTAGTTCAAGTTAGCTAAAGACAAAGGAAGTGAGAGTATCAGTTGCTCAGTCATGTCTGACTCTTTGTGACCCCATGGACTGGAGCCGGCCAGGCTCCTCTGTACTCTCCAGGCAAGAGTACTAGAGTGGGTAGCCATTCCCTTCTCCAGGGGATCTTCCCAACCCAGGGATCTTTTCACTCCAAGGACTGAACCCAGGTCTCCCACATTGCAGGCACATTCTTTCCAGTTTGAGCCACCAGGGAAGCTCAAAGACAAGGAAACTGAGGCTTAAAGAGGGTATGTGACTTGCCAAGGGTCACAGAACAAAGAAGAGATGGAGCTGGAATTCAAATCCGAGCAAATTTTGTTCTTTTCTTTTCCTCTTCATTTTTTTGGTGATAATTAGAAAGAATAAAAGCTACAACAAATAACCATATTTGACTTACTATAACATAAATACTGGTTTCAAATATAAGTACTAAGCCAGACTTTGCCGACAAAGGTCTTTATAGTCAAAGGTATGATTTTTCTAGTAGTCATGTATGGATGTGAGAGCTGGACCATAAAGAAAGCTGGTCACTGAAGAATTGATGCTTTTGAACTGTGGTGTTGGAAAAGACTCTTGAGAGTCCCTTGAACTTCAAGGAGATCCAACCAGTTAATCCTAAAGAAAATCAATCCTGAATATTCATTGGAAGGCCTGATGCTGAAGCTCCAATACTTTGACCACTTGACATAAAGAGCTGAGTCATCAGAAAATACTCTGAAGCTGGAAAAGATTGAAGGCAGGAGGAGAAGGGGACGACAGAGGATGAGATGATTGGATGGCATCACTGACTCCATNGCTGAAGCTCCAATACTTTGACCACTTGACATAAAGAGCTGAGTCATCAGAAAATACTCTGAAGCTGGAAAAGATTGAAGGCAGGAGGAGAAGGGGACGACAGAGGATGAGATGATTGGATGGCATCACTGACTCCATGGGCATGAGTTTGAGCAAGCTCTGGGAGTTGGTGATGGACAGGGAAGCCTGGAGTGCTGTAGTCTATGGGGTTGCAAAGAGTGGAATACAACTGAGCGACTAAACTGAACTAAGCCAGACATAAGTTACATTATACTAAAAAAAGAAAGAAAGAAAGAAAGAAAAAACAATACAGTAAAATTCACATTCTATAGGCTTATGGAGTCCTTTGAGATCTTCACCTAGAGCACTATTTCTCAAGACTTTTTTTTTCCATTTTCCCCCTGTTTAATGAGTTTTCTTTACAACGTTGTCTTTAATGGGATTCTTCATGAAATTCTAATGCCACAGATATACTGCATGTCTGTTTATGTACTATATTAATATTTCATAAAAGTAGTACAATTTTTTTTTTACTCTTTTGCTTCTGAGCATGAATTTTTGCCCCTTGGCAAGCAATGAGACTGCTTAATTTAGAGGTTATATCTGTTTATCCCAAATCTTTCAACCCACTAGGTATTACTTAGCATTGCATGGGGTTAGGGTTTTAAATTTTTAGCTTGAAGTTTTTCAGTGAGTTAAAATGCAAACTCATAAACTATGTTGAGCCATTTGTACCTTAATGTGAATAGAAGAACAGAAAGCCAAAATATACAATGGAGAAAAGATAATCCCTTTAATACGTGTTGCTGGGGAAACTGGTCAACCACCTGGAAAAGAATGAAACTAGAAAACTTTCTAACACCATATACAAAAACAAACTCAAAATGGATTAAAGGTCTAGATGTAAGACCAGAAACTATAAAATTTAGAGGAAAACATAGGCAGAACACTCTCTGACATAAATAACAGCAAGATCCTCTATGACTCGTCTCCCAGAGTAATACTGAACTAAACACAAAAATAAACAAACGGGACCTAATTAAACTTAAAACCTTTTGCACAATGAAGGAAGGTGTAAAGCAAGGTATAAAGGCAGCCTTCAGAATGCGAGTAATAATAGCAAATGAAACACCTGACAAAGAATTAATCTCCAAAATATACAAGCAGCAGCTCAATACAAGAAAAATAAATGGCCTAACCAAAGAATGGGCCAAAGAACTAAACAGACATTTCTCCAAAGAAGACATACAGATGGCCAACAAACAGGAAAAGATGCTCCACATTACTCATTAAGAAAGAAATGCAAATCAAAACTACAATGAGGTACCATCTCACGCAGGTCAGAAGGGCCACCTTCAAAAAGTCTATAAACAATAAACGCTGGAGAGGGTGTGGAGAAAAGGGAACCCTCCTACACTGTTGGTGGGAATGCAAACTAGTACAGCCACTATGGAGAACAGTGTGGAGATTCCTTAAAAAACTGGAAATAGAACTGCCATTCCACTGCTGGGCATACACACTGAGGAAACCAGAATTGAAAGAGACACATGTACCTCAATGTTCATTGCAGCACCGTTTACAATAGCTAGAACATGGAGGCAACCTAGATGTCCACCGGCAGATAAATGGATAAAGAAGTTATGGTAAATATACACAATGGAATATTACTTAGCTATAAAAAAGAACACATTTGAGTCAGTTTTGATGAGGTGGATGAAACTGAAGCCTATTATACAGAGTGAAGTAAGTCAGAAACAGAAACACCAAATGCAGTATAAGTGAAGTTGCTCAGTTGTGTCCAACTCTTTGCGGCTCCATGGACTGTAGCCTACTAGGCTCCTCTGTCCATGGGATTTTCCAGGTGATAGTACTGGAGTGGATTGCCATTTCCTTCTCCAGGGGATCTTCCCAACCCAGGGATCGAACCTGGGTCTCCCGCATTGTAGACCGACATTTTACCATCTGAGCCACCAGGGAAGTATCAACACATATATATGGAATTTAGAAAGATGGTAATGATGACCCCATATGCAAGATAGCAAAAGAGACACAGATGTAAAGAACAGACTTGTTGACTATGTGGGAAAAGGCAAGGGTGTGACGATATGAGAGAACAGCATTGAAACGTGTATATTACCATATGTAAAATGGATGACCTGTCAGGTTTGATGCATGAAGCAGGGCACTCAAAGCTGATGGCTCTGGGACAACCCAGAGGGATGGGGTAGGGAGGGTTGTGGGTGGGGGGTTCAGGATGGGGGAACACCTATACACCCATGGCTGATTCATGTCGATGCATGGTGAAAACCACCACCATACTGTAAAGTAATTAGCCTCCAACTAAAAAAATTAAAAAAAAAAAAAAAAAAGAAAGAAAAGCAGAAAGCCAGTCTGATAGGGGAAAGGTTAATGTAAGGGTCCTCCCTACTGGAGCAGGGGGGTGGAGGTGGGGAGTCGGGGAGAGGAGGGGAGATAGAGATCCTCTGGTGCCGGAATGCCTGTGTCACCACTGAGGTTCAGTGTAGTCCTGTTGAACAGGTTAACATGAAGTAAGGACCTTAAGAAGAAATGCAAGCTTCCATTCATGATGAACAAGAAATCTTAGTCATAGGCACCTTAGTGACCGTCACCTTATTGATTAATGTGTAAACATTAGGTTTCCTGCCTGACAAGAATTTTCTCTTTGGTCCCATTCAGGCCTGTTTGCATATTCCCAACTGCTACGTGTCCAGGAACAAGAAAGTTTGTGTAACGTTCCAAAGAAACCACTCGACACCATGGCTCATTTTAACCCAGGTATGAATAGAAGACAGAAATGAATTCACAAATACTTCTTTCACATGCACTGTCAAATATAACTTTTCACTCCCAGAGGCCAAAATGGTCTTAACCATTGAAGTAATTATAGCTCACAACTATAATTTGGAGTGAGTTCTGGTTGACTCTACATTCACACAGGAAAATAATTCACTCATCTTGTTGGAACACTGCAGTAAATAACGATATAAAACCTATATAGTCAGCAACCCTAGACAGTATGGTGAATCTAAATAGAAATCAATGGTTGATAATTTAACAAGACAATAATAACAATTATCTACCATTTATTGGTTGCCAAATTAAATGCTTAAATGCTATACTCGATCCTTTATAAACACTATCAATTTAATTCTTCCAGCAATCCTATGAGATAAACATTTGTATTGTCATTTACAGAGGAAATGAGTTCAGAAAGGATGGATGATTTTCCCTGAACCACTTACCAAGTGAGGGAAGAAGTCAAACTTCTGCCATCTGAAGCTCATGCTTTGCTACTTTAGCCTCAGTGAAATTATCTCAGCGAAATGACAGAAAGATTCATGTCTGCAAACTTAATTCCAATCAAATGGAGGAATCTTGGGCAAGTGAAGAGGTAATAAATATGCTGTATAATATGTTTTGAGATTTTGCATGTGAGAAGCTACTCATGCAGATGATTTCAAATGAAGTTATCATTTAAAAAAAAAAATAAAAGTCTTTAAGACAGGTATTGGTTAGAATTTTCTGACTTTGAGGGTCGTAAAACATATACTTGTGTATATGTTTATCCTTGTAAATGACAAACAAAATGGCGGCTATTTCACAGAAGCACAGGTACACTTCCCAGAGGCTGGGATTATTGTCCTAAATTGTCTGTATCACCCATTCCCTATTCATGGCATGGGACCTTATGATTTGAAAGGACTGGCCATGTGAAAGGATGGTCCTTGTTTAAAATTTTTCAGCATACTTTACATTTTGTATTAGAGTCTCTGACAAAACAGGATAATGAAAACTAGGAAGGCAGAAATGGAATTGCAAAAAAACAGTCAGGCTCTAAGAAATTATTTTATGGAGGAGGATACACAGTGATTGGGAGCCATGTTAATGAGCCAGAACTCAAACTTAGGTCTCCTAATTCCTAGACCAGTAATTTTTTATAACAGTACACCATTACCAAGTAGAATAATAAATAGGCTTGAAATTATAGCAAAAATTGACCTAAATGTATATCATCAATTATAAGCTTCTCCATGCAGACTGACCTAATTAAATAATTTAAACACATGGACAACAAAGGAGAAATATAATTTATCTTTTAAACTACTAACATGATTATGCTTAGTATGTAACAAATAGATAATCAAACATCCCTATATAGTGATAATATGAGTAGCTCCAAAACAAAGGCTGAGATTGTTCTCACATGTGAAGTAATGTGTGCAACTGGTCAAAGTATAACCACTGCAATAAAAGATGTTTTTGCTTAATTTCCTGGAGATTTCAGATGTTTGTTTAGCCTTTATTAACTGGAAAATTCCTCTACTCATTGTACACTTACTGACATATTCTACTAGGAAAATGTTTGTTTTCCAAAGAAATAATCCAGGCCACAAAATTCAGCCAGTATTTAATAATATTAACTTGACAATAAAGTATTTTATCAATAAAACATTTATTAAATGTTTATGTAGCCACCAATGAAATTCTTACTAATTTAGAGGTTAGAAATTCTTACTAACTTAATTACGCTCCTCTGAGAAATCTTCCTATATCAGATCTTTGAAAGATTTTACTAGATTTCTCTTAAGACTAATGCATGTAAATGCTATATTTTAAAATATATTATATGATATAATTGTGAACACTACTAAAGAGATGCAGCATACAAACTTTATCTTTTTAATGTTCTATTACTTAAAACTAATTTTATAGCAGAGAATCTAGGCATTTTCCACATATTTTAAACATTAATAAAATAATCATATAGAATCATCCCTTTCTAGAAGACTCATCATAGCATTTTAACAACATATGGAAGTCCAGTATATTTTTAAACCAGAAGTCATGTTAGCACTTAGTTCATGAAGACTCTGTTGTCTATAACAACTACTGATTAAACCCCCAAATGTTGTGCTTATCTTAATAGAAGGAAAAACATACAGTTACGTGAGTCATGCTGCTTCCTTAACTTAGACACACATTTACAACATTATTCTAAATTGCCAAACCTCATCATCCCAAATCCTAGGATGACAGATAATACTAATCATGGCATTGCTCAGCACATATGAAATCTGTACAAATCTGGAAAATTACAGCTAAAACCAAGTATACCTCCATATATATTTCCTATCACTTTCAAACAAAAACACCATTTGTAAGTCTTGTTACTTACCTAGAAGCATGTTTCTCAGCAGTAGTCAATTCAGCCAGTCTGAAAACTTTGTATAATAAAGGTATCAAGAGCTGAGAAGTACGTTAATCTGCCACAGGTTTTATTACAGTGAGAGTGGGAGCCCTCACAAACTCTTCCTTGTATCCTAAGCCTCCTGGAGTACTGGACTGACTCCACTCACTCGCTGTGGATCTTGGTTGAAACTAACAAACAATACAGAGACTGTCAGTAGATGCTGCCTCCTCAGCCCACAGAGCCAAAAAAAATTATGGAAAAGTAGGTTATTTCACTGGAGTTGGAGATATAAATTTTGAATTGATCATGCTGTTTCTTTAAAATTCTGAGTAGCATTTTCTACTAAATTAACAAATAAAACAAGTGAAACTCATGCAAATAATCTTATAAAATCATATTTTAAAAATGTAACTACCCAATTTTCCCCCAATGCTTTTTTTAAAATGTAAAATACATTTAACTCTAAACTAAAAAGAAATCCTGCAAAATAAGCTCTGTATAATATACATGTTTTTAGGGAAGACTGTATATTAAAATTATATCACTCATCAAGAATCAGAGAATGCAAATATTTTTATTATTTGGTGTTATGAGCTTGAGCCTCCAATGAGATTTCAGTTTCACAAAGGATTGTTTGTTTGATTCCAATACAAAGATAATTATTTCTGAAATAGGTTTCTCTTGAGAGAACAAACCTTACAGTTTTAAAAGCAGTAAGGATATTGCAGTGCATACTTAACAAAGGAATATCTCATTTCTTTGTATGTTTCTACTGGCTGTGAACTAACAATTTAAAAGGAGAAAAATCTATCTCACCTCAAAAGAAGAATACATGGCATGCCAGCTAACACTAAAGCCAGTAAGTTGAATGTGATTTCTGAGACTATGTTTTTTGAAGTAGAAAATAAAATGATACATCCAAATATTACATATTTTAGCAATTATTTTTAAATTTTGTGCAGCAGATATTTCTTTTTACATATTATGACGACAGTGGACAGAAATTAAACTATGTATACCTCCCTGGGATCCAGATCCTTGAGCAGTAAAGTTTTCCTGGTATTCATTCATGTTTGTGTATTTCCCTATTAAAGATAATTTTGGCATTCAACATTTACATGATCAGCTTCTTTTATTTTTATTAAAATAGGCTGAAAAGTTCAAGAAAAATGAGAGTCTGAGAAAGAGGTAAACGGGAAACAAACCTAGGAACAAAGAGAACAAAAGGAGAGGTGGTCAAGGATGATGATGACACAACAGACCAACATCTGGGGTTCCTCGGTCACTGTAAAATGTAGGCCTTGCATATATCAAATATATTTGGATGTAGTGACCTGAAGGATTATGCATATAAATTCTCATATGGGATAAACCAAGTTTCAAGAGGGACAGGTGTATGCATGTGTTTATGTTTATACTAATAAGCGTTTTTCCATAAATGTGGAAGGAAGCCTCTCTCCCTGCCCTTGACACCCCGTTCACTTTTACCTAGTGGCTGTCACACTTGAACGACACCAGAATCCCCTGAAGGAGTTGTTAAAACAGACTGCTAGGCCCAAGCCCTAGAGTTTCTGATTCCGTCTGTCTAGGGTGGGGCCTGAGAATTTATATTACAGCAAATTCTCAGGTGAGGCTGAAGTTTCCGGTCCTGGGACCACACTTTGAGAACCACTGCTTTAGCTCATTCTGCTATCCTATGATCTAGCATGAAGACATTTCCAGTGTAAATTGTTTATTACTCTACTACCTAGATTCTAAAGGCTTCTTCACCCGCACGTTTTCACAGCTCTGAATCAGGATGTCTATAACTAATCACAACTTACAGAAGCTATGCAGAGGGCAACGCCCACACATGCATGTCAGTGTCTCCATGGACTTGGGCACAGCTGTTCATATTGTCTCTTCAGTTGAGTGATGTCATTTTTGAATGATATCAAATGTTGTTTGCCATTTTAAAATAATTTTTTAAACCAATGCTTTAAAAAGCACACTATGATTTTAAAAATAAGTCATTGCATACAAAGATGAATACAAACAGGTGTGGTGTGTGTACTTGTTGTTGGTGAATCAGATGTTAATTACTGGAGAAATGACAGCAAATTAAGGCTTTCTTGGAAAGTAGCATTCCATTCCATTAGAGGATATAAGAATAGTAATCACTAGTAGAAAAAACTATGGTACTTGTGAAGTTTTGCCTATCATAGGCCCAGAAATGCAGCTGAAGCTAGACGGAATCACCAAGTCTCTCTGAACAGAAATTTAAATGTGATTTGCTGGTGTGAATAATTCACAGGTCCCTAGGGAATCTCTTTAAAGCTCTGCATCATAGTTTATTGACAGTTGCTGTTGCTGGGGGCCTACTCTTCAGACATGCACATTTCCACTCAGCGACACTCCTGCGGTACCAAGCTACGGAAGCTGATCCTCTCAGATGAGCTGAAGCACGCTCACCAAAAGAGGGAGCTGCCCTCCTTCAGCCCAGTCTCTGACACAGGGCTGTCTCCCTCTAAAAGGACCCACCAGCACTCTAAGTCAGATGCCACTGCCAACGTAAGTCTCAGCAGCAACCTGAAACGAACAGCCAGCCACCCTAAAGTGGAGAATGAGGATGAGGAGCTCTCCTCCAGCACCGAGAGTATTGCTAATTCATTCAGTTCCCCCGTCAGACTGGCTCCTGAGCAAGAATTCACCTAGTCCCTGATGGCGATTGGCAAGCGGCTGGCCAGCTCCCCACCAAGGAGCAGAAGACACAGCGGCGGATCTCAGAGCTCTCCCTGCTCAACCACAAACTCCCCGCCAGAGTCTGGCTGCCCCCTGCCGGCTCTGACCACCACATGGTCCGCGTGCCCCACACCCAGGCTGTCATCCTTAACTCCAAGGACAAGGCTCCCTACCTGATCTACAGGGAGGTCCTCAAATGTGAAAACTTTGACACCACTAGGGTCCCCGCCCGGTTCCCCGAGAACTGAATTCGGAGCACCCAGCCTGTAGAGAACCTGCCTGAATGCAGCATCACCCACGAGCAGCGGGCAGGCAGCTTCAGCACTGTGCCCAACTCTGACAACGATGATGAGGCCTGGCTGGCCGATGACATAGGTGAGCTGCAGGTGGAGCTCCCTGAAGTACACACCAACAGCTGTGACAACATCTCCCAGCTCTCCGAGGACAGCATCACCAGCCAGGAAAGCAAGGAGTCTGTGTTCACTGCAGCAGGTGACATCCGACAGCGCCTTTCGGAGCACCTGGCTCACACCCCCACCGCCTTCAAACGAGACCCAGAAGACTCTTCCGCAGTTGCTCTCAACGAGCCCCGGCAGGAGAAAGTGTGGGGCATTAGAGAGGGTCTCCCTAACTGGAGGCTCCCGTCAGTCATTGTCAAGTGTGGGGATGACCTTTGACAGAAGCTGTTGGCCTTCCTGGTGTTAGAAGCAACTGCAGTCCATTTGGGAACAGGAGCGAGTACCCCTGTGGATCAAGCCATATAAGAGTCTCGTGGTTTCGGCCGACAGCAGCTTGACCGAACCAGTGGTCAACACTGTATCCATACACCAGCTGAAGAAGCGGTCACAGCTCTCCCTGCTTGATTACCTCCTACAGGAGCAAGGCAGTCACAACACAGAGGCATTCCTCAGATCCTGGCCCAATGTTGTGCAGAGTTGTACTGGCTACTGCGTGGTCTGCTACCTGCTGCAGGTCAAGGACAGACACAACGGGAACACCCTGCTGGACGCAGAAGGCCGCATCATCCACATCGACTTTGGCTTCATCCTGTCCAGCTCACCCTGAAACCTGGGCTTTGAGACTTCGGCCTTTAAGCTGACCATAGAGCTTGTGGATGTGATGGGCGGCCTGGATGGCGACGTGTTCAACTATTACAGGATGTTGATGCTGCAGGGGCTGATTGCGGCTCAGAAACGCAGGGCTAAGGTGGTGCAGATCGTAGAGACCATGCAGCAAGTTTCTCAGCTTCCTTGCTTCCACGGCTCCAGCATCACTCGCAGCCTCAAGGAGAGGTTCCACATGAGCATGACTGAGAAGCAGCTGCTGCTGGTGGAGCAGATGCTGGACGGCGGCGTGCGGTCTATCACCACCAAACTCTATGACAGCTTCCAGTGCCTCACCAACGGCATCACGGGACACCCTCCTCCTCAGGCCCCAGCGTGATGAGGGGGTTCAGGGTGCCCTCCCTGGGAAGGCCCTTGGAGAAACCCTAAGCCAGGAATGCCCACCCACACGGCCATCCACCAAGGCAAATGGAAGGCAAGACATACAAAGGCTCATGTGGTAACCACAGAGCTTGCCAGGGCGGGTGGGGAGAGCCAGCCGCAGGGTCCAGACTGCCTGGGGCTTCCTTGCTGCCACCCCCGCTGTGTCAGTATCACCACCTGATGGACTTCAGGACTCACTGCCCTCGAGAGGACAGAAGTGATAAATGTGAGGGGCGCTGGGGCCTTGCTTCTCCTCACCAGGGTCCGAGAGGTTCTTTCCACAGGTCATCCGCTTCATGTATTCTGGGTCCCAGGAAGAAAAGAGTAGGTTCTTGGTACTGAGGACTTGATCCTGTGGCTGGCCTTTGGCCATGTTGCAGCCTGACTGTCCCCTCCCAGGGACTGAGCCCGGGCCCAAGTTCCCCTGGGTAGGTGGGCTTCAGCATAGGGTCCTGCCCTTGCTGAGGTCCCCATCCCAGAAGTGACGAAGGGATGGATCATGGCCCCTCCAGTCTGAGGGCACTGGCCTAGCCTCAGGAATTCCTTGCCCTGATCACACCCAGGGAGATAGCTCTCAATTTTTTATTTTTTATTTTTGTTTGAAATAAAGTCCTTAGTTATAAATTTTTTTTTTCTCTTTCCTAGTGATATGTAAAGTAATGATGTGAATGGACAATTTAGACTTCCATGGTGGGCCAATAGGTAAGACTCCATGCTTCCACTGCAGGGAACACAGGTTCCATTTGCAGTTAGGGAAATTCCACAGGCCAAGGAGTACAGTCAAAAAAAATTAAGAAAATCTGAGGTTTGATAAAATGTGACATTATCTGGAAATAAAACAATCACTTTTGGGAGAAGCTATTTATAAATTAATGAATAATAAGCTGACTTAAAGCAGGTTTTTGTTGTTGTTATTCAAAATGTGGTGTGGAAAAACCTAAAGAACCACCCAGGATGTCTGCCAAAAACACATATATCTGGGACTACCAGAGATCCACTGACTCAAGTATCTTTGGTCTAAAGACTGACCATTTCAACTTTAAGTAAACATCAATTTAATAAGAATAGCAATACTGGAGGACTCTTAAATGTTTGTGGTATTTCTATAAAGCAAGCAAGCTACCTTTGATTCCAAATCAATTACAATAAACCCTGGGTATTGCCTAAATGAGTAAAGCTATGTATGGATGCCTCTGTGATAGTTTATCTCCATAGGAACTTTTAAAAACTGAAACACCAAATTGCATACATATTTCAATGGCTCTTTATGAAGGAAGAAGAGAAAAAGCCAGAAGCAAAGGTGCATGCTCATCTGACCAGATGCAAAGCAAGTAATGCTTGATAGGAGGGCATGATACTAAGAAGGATAAATACACAGCAGCACCACATCTCCAATAAGACTCCAACCTCTGGCCCAGTACTGAGTGGGGTCTCTATAAGCCTCCAGTGGTGTGAAGGATTTGAAAGAAATGATAAAATAACCAGGATGAAACTGACCAGCTGTTAAGCTGCCAGTTGTAAAGCTGGTCACTAGTTGTGAAATTAGTCACTGTAAAGTGAACAGTTGTAAAAGTAACAGAGGTGATGGAATTCCTGTTGAGCTATATCAAATTCTAAAGATGATGCTGTGAAAGTGCTGCACTCAATACGCCAGCAAATTTGGAAAACTCAGCAATGGTCTCAGNTTGTAAAGCTGGTCACTAGTTGTGAAATTAGTCACTGTAAAGTGAACAGTTGTAAAAGTAACAGAGGTGATGGAATTCCTGTTGAGCTATATCAAATTCTAAAGATGATGCTGTGAAAGTGCTGCACTCAATACGCCAGCAAATTTGGAAAACTCAGCAATGGTCTCAGGACTGGAAAAGGTCAGTTTTCATTCCAATCTCAAAAAAAGGCAATGCCAAAGAATGTTCAAACTACTACACAATTGCACTCATCTCACATGCTAGCAAAGTAAAGCTCAAAATTCTCCAAGTCAGGCTTCAATAGTACATGAACAGAGAACCTCCAGATGTTAAAGCTGAATTAAGAGAAGGCAGAGAAGCCAGATATCAATTTAACATCTGTTGGATCATTGAAAAAGCAAGAGAGTTCAGAAAAATGTCTATTTCTGATTTATTGATTAGGCCAAAGCCTTTGTGTGGATCACAACAACTGTGGAAAATTCTTAAAGAGATGTGAATACCAGATCACCTTACCTGTCTCCTGAGAAATTTGTATGCAGGTCAAGAAACTCTGTCCATGGGATTTTCCAGTACTCTTGCCTGGAAAATCCCATGGATGGAGGAGCCTGGTAGGCTGCAGTCATGGGGTTGTGAAGACCCGGACACGACTGAGTGACTTCACTTTCTTTCTTCACTTTCATGCATTGGAAAAGGCAATGGCAACCCACTCCAGTGTTCTTGCCTTGAGAATCCCAGGGACGGGGGAGCCTGGTGGGCTGCTGTCTATGGGGTCGCACAGAGTCGGACACGGCTGAAGCAACTTAGCAGCAGCAGCAAGAAGCAACAGGTAGAGCCGGACATGGAAGAACAGACTGGTTCCAAATTGGGAAAGGATACATCAAGGCTGTATGTNCTCCAGTGTTCTTGCCTTGAGAATCCCAGGGACGGGGGAGCCTGGTGGGCTGCTGTCTATGGGGTCGCACAGAGTCGGACACGGCTGAAGCAACTTAGCAGCAGCAGCAAGAAGCAACAGGTAGAGCCGGACATGGAAGAACAGACTGGTTCCAAATTGGGAAAGGATACATCAAGGCTGTATGTTGTCACTCTGCTTATTTAACTTATATGCAGAGTATATCATGCGAAATGCCAGGCTGGATGAAGTACAAGCTGGAATCAAGATTGCCAGGAGAAATATCAATAACTTCAGATATTCAGATGACACCACCTTTATAGCAGAAAGCAAAGAGGAACTAAAGTGTCTCTTGATGGTGAAAGAGGAGAGTGAAAAAGTTGGCTTAAAACTCAACATTCAGAAAATTAAGGTCATGGTATCTGGTCCCATCACTTCATGGGAAATAGATGGGGAAACGATGGAAATGGTGAGAGACTTTATTTTGGCGGGCTCCAAAATTACTGGAGACTATAGCCATGAAATTAAAAGACGCTTGCTCCTTGGAAGAAAAGCTAGGACCAACCTAGACAGCATATTAAAAAGCAGAGACATTACTTTGCTGACAAAGGTCCATCTAGTCAAAGCTATGGTTTTTCCAGTAGTCATGTATGGATGTGAGAGTTGGACTATAAAGAAAGCTGAGCACTGAAGAAAAGTTGCTTTTGAACTGTGTTGTTAGAGAAGACTCTTGAGAGTTCCTTGGACAGCAAGAAAATCCAACCAGTCCATCCCAAAGGAAATTAGTCCTGAATATTCATTGGAAGGACTGATGCTGAGGCTGAAAGTCCAATATTCTGGCCACCTGATACAAAGAACTGATTCATTGGAAAAGACCCTGATGCTGGGAAAGATTTAAGACAGGAGGAGAAGGGGACAACAGAGGATGAAATGGTTGGATGGCATCACCGACTCGATGGACATGAGTGTGAGCAAGCTCCAGGAGTTGGTGATGGATGGGGTAGCCTGTCATGCTGCAGTCCATGGGGTCACAATGAGTTGGACACCACTGAGTAACTGAACTGAACTAAAAGTTGCCCAATATCAATGAGTCTGTTTCCTTAATAAAGGTATGGTTAGAGTAGATGTCTATTGTCCATCCTAGCTCTAAAATTACATAACATTTAAAGGCATTTAAAAGGGTGTGGTTCTTTCATAGTTTTATTAGGAAAAAACCTTATAAAAGTGAATGACTGATGAATCCAAGATAAAAGACATTTGTGATGGTTTGAATGATGTCTCTTCCCAGTCCTTCATTCATATTTTGAAGATACTAATGCCCAGTTTCTCAAAATGAGATCTTATTTGGAGGTAGATTCTTTCCAGAGGTAATCAAGTTAAGATGAGGTTGCCAGGGTAGGCATTCATCCGATATGTCAGGTGTCTTTATAAAAACTGAGAAATTTGGATGCAGACTGGTATGGAGGGAGACTCTGTAGAGACACAGGGAAAAGACGCCTGAAACAGATCCTTTCCTCTGAGCTCTCAGAAGGTAACCCACTCTTCTGACACCTTGAATTCAGAACTCTAGCCTCCAAGACTGTGACAGGATAAATTTTTGTTGTTTAAGCCATCTGGTTTGTAGTACTTTATTACAGCAGGCCTAGCAAAACAAACTGGCACTGTTACTAGGTCCTTGTTACTAGGTACTTAGCATGTTACCTGTTACTAGGTACTTAGCATGCTAAGTACATGCTAACTTTTCAGAAGGTGATTAGTAGTTGGGGTGCTACTTTTGAAAGTTAGAACTCAGATGTTTTATATTTGTTCTTGTTTAATGTTTCTTTAATCAGGTTGGCTGTGCATTTGTCTATTTAAGTAGATTTTAAGTAGCTGCTTCATCTTTTTTTACATATACTTGCTTTACTCTATTCCACTAATATTTGCTTCTGTCTTTATTAATGTCTGCTTCCTAACATCTTTTGACTAATTTTGATATTTTCCAGTTTTCAAGATCTATACATGCCTCATTTATTTTCAATTTTTTTTAATATGAAATTCCATTTAGGAGTACAATTTTTAATATTTTCCCTTCCATTAACTTTTAGATCGGGGAAGGCAATGGCACCCCACCCCAGTACTCTTGCCTGGAAATCCAATGGACGGAGTAGCCTGGTGGGCTGCAGTCCATGGGGTCGCTAACAGTCGGACAGACTGAGCGACTTCACTTTCACTTTTCTCTTTCATGCATTGGAGAAGGCAATGGCACCCCACTCCAGTACTCTTGCCTGGAAAATCCCATGGACAGAGGAGCCTAGTACACTGCAGTCCATGGGGTCACACAGAGTCGGACACGACTGAAGTGACTTAGCAGCAGCAACTTTTAGATAATCTATCACTTTTAGTTTAGATTTTTCTCTTCTCTCTTTACCTGATGGTTAATAGGACTAAGAGATAGAAATAACATGTTATCTTTATTCTAGCTTTATTATTAATTAATTTAGTTTGGCCTTGGGCCAGTCACTCACCTTCCATGGGCTTCTGTGATATTGCCTGTCTGAGAATACAACTAAATATGATAATATTTGAGACCATAAATTGCTATACAAATTTAAGTCATTTAAGTCAATGTTTTAATTATTTTTGACCAACTCACTATTCACAAAGAAATTAGGATAACCCTGGGGATATCAGAATTGCTTAACTTTATAGTTTTAACTTCATTTCTGCTTGTTGTATTAGTAATCATCTCTCAAATTTCCTGTAAGTTTATAATTTCATGGGAAATAGCAATAATTCACCTACTAGCTCAGTTTTATTTATTTTTTATATATTAGTTGATGAATTTATTTAAAGGAGAGAAACCATTTTAAAAACTCACCTCCTGAAATAATCTGTCATTATCATTTAAGGGTGGGAACAAAACGAACTAGCATTATCTAAATTCAGTTATGTGTCAAGCACTTTTTTAGGTGTTTTGCATTCAATTCTTTTAACAACCATTGCACAGATGAGGATACTAAGAAAGCATAAGCAAACTGCCGAAAGTTATAAATCTTCTGATCCAGTCCTTCCCAGCTCCCTCCCTATAAAATGAGTCAATAAAGACAGCAGGGTTAAACTAAAGTTTTTATCTAACAATTTGCAGAGAATGTAAATTAGTTCTTTTTTAAAATTGAAAATATAAATCATGATTAAGTAAAAGTAAATGTGGTTTTAAAAAGCAATGGTCCTTTTGTTTCTCTTTGAGTCTTTTTTTCTTCAGTAGACACTTTTATTTTTCCTTTTTGTTTCCTTTAGGGGAGACTGAAAGTATCTGAGAGCAGTCATTTACTTTGAATTACACCATTGCTTCAGAATTTTCTATCATGCTAAATACTAAGTTCATCTTATGTATTAATTCAAGAGTTCTTATATGTAGTATCTAAAATACATGTAAAATTCTTCAGTAGCATTCATTTATAATATTTAGTTTTTTGCTTAAAACTACCTAAAGGCATTAACTACAATTATTTCTGATGAGATTATGCTTAACTGAGGAAAAATTGTAGCCTAATCAGCTTTGCAATTTTCTACAAGTACAGCTCTCTGTAGATGAAAGATCATTACTACTAACTAGACTGGCACTTATTTGAAAAGAGTGAACATTTACAGAATTATATGAGTTCTGAGTATCAGAATCCAGAATGTTCCCAGAAAAGAGAAATAGAGAATAAGAAGAAATGATTAAAATTGCTGTATTAATGAAGATGCTCATTACATTATATATAATCACAAACATATAGAAACAGTCTTAAAGCTCAATAGCAGAGGAATGGTTGTGTTGATAGTGTGAAATATTACAAAATATATTCAGTGACATAGGAAAATGTTCACTATATAACAAGTGGGAGAAAATATGTAGAACTGGATGTACAGTAGATGTCACACATGTAAATAAAAAAGCATAATGCATATGCATGTGAATATATATGTGCATATCTACAGAAACACGTCTAGAAGAAAATATCCCAAAATATGTTAAATACTGCAGGTTTACTGAAAATTTTACTTTTTTTCTGTATTGTTATATTTTGTACTAAACTGAAAGAAAAAAAAAGAAAACCCTTCATCTTAAACATTACAGTGGGAGGGATTTCACTACAAAAAAGAAAATTTATATAACTTCTAAAAATAGGGAGGCAGAACTAGCTAATTTAGATAATCTCTCTTTAAAAATTTATAGTAAGTTAATGTCAAGAACTAGTTACGTTCTCAAGTTTCTTTTGGGTCTTAATGATCCTCTGATTCAACTGGAGTAAGGGCAAGCATAGGACTAAGCACGTGCAGGAGGCTCATCTTGATCACTGTTACAGTGCAAATGCATAGTAATTGAAGTGAAATAAATCAGAGAAAAGGGAATGAGGGTAATGGTAATACAATATTTATAAGAGGCTTGAGCCATCAATTCCCAGAACTCCCCAGTGATTTAATCTCTTGGCCTGTAGTATCTGCATCCATACAGATGAGTGTCAAGAGCTTGCAGAGAGGTGATGGCAGGAATCCAGCCCACGGATAGTATGTAAGAATCTCTTACATACATGATTTCTTCCAAGGCATTAAATCTTTTTAACTACTAGAGTAGCATTGCTATTTTTACTCCAGTAAAAACTTATATGAAGGGAGTGATTTATATGCCCTTAGATAACATGGCCCTCATTAAACTATTTATGCTCTATCAATGTCAACAGAAGACTTCCATGACAATATAGTGACATATAATAATTAACATGGTTCAGACATATCAGATCTCTGCACAACTGGACACATTAAAAGAATTATGATATCATCAATGATGCTACCAGACAGAGCGCCTGCTCCCCTCTCACATTAGACAGCAGATGTTCAAATAATACCACATAGATTTTCTTAAGCTGTATCCTGAGATCTGTCAAGGTTTTCACCATGGTTAAATCAGAAATGTCACAACTTTTTCTTATTGTTAAAAAAAATTTTCTACCTACTTAATAGGTGCCCACCCTACATAGCTTATTTTTATGTAAAGGCAGCTTGTCCTCTTAAAGAGGTGGGGTTTGTCTGCTGCTGCTAAGTCATTTCAGTCATGTCCGACTCTGTGTGACCCCAGAGATGGCAGCCCACCAGGCTCCCCCATCCCTGGGATTCTCCAGGCAAGAACACTGGAGTGGGTTGCCATTTCCTTCTCCAGTGCATGCAAGTGAAAAGTGAAAGTGAAGTCGCTCAGTCGTGTCTGACTCTTCGTGACCCCATGGACTCCAGCCCACCAGGTTCCTCTGTCCATGGGGTTTGCCTAGGGCAACAAAATGCTCTGTGACTGTTGAGCCCACGTGAATGATCACCAGCTGGGAACAATGCACTTTTTCTAGTGTGCCTACAGCTTATATTTGGAAAGAGATGGACAAGACCATAAAACTTTGGACAAGTTGGACAACTTTGAAATGAGATGATTGTTCAGCGAACAAAAAATGTTTGGGTACATCTAACTTCAGGAGATGAAACCCAAAGGGATTTTAAGGTCTGTTCTCCATAAACATAGAATATAAATAAATAAATATCACCAATGTGCTTTGTTCTCTTCCACTTTCTCTTTCACTGTAAGAGTTGCTTACAGTTAGTGTTTGGAAGAAAGTGAAATCACCCAGTGAAAGAAAGTGAAGTCACTCAGTCATGTCCGACTCTTTGCGACCGCATGGACTATAGCCTACCAGGCTCCTCAGCCCATGGAATTTTCCAGGCAAGAGTACTGGAGTGGGTTGCCATTTCCTTCTCCAGGGGATCTTCCCAACCCAGGGATTGAACCCGGGTCTCCCGTGCTGCAGGCAGATGATTACTGTCTGAGCCTCCAGGGAAGCCTTTGGAAACAAGATTGAAAACCATTTAGAACATTCTGTAAAAATGTGAATTTACAGAAATCAAAATGGCCAAAATATAGTTTTAGAGACAAATGAGTATGGCTTCCCCACATCTGATCTGTTATTAAATTAGCTGTAGAAATATTTTTATCAGTAATATACATTTCTAATATAATTTACATATATAAACTCTAAACCATTTTAATGAGAAAAAGATAAAGGATTCTGCTTTGTCCAGGGGCTGAGTCCATTTGCTTTAAAATATAAAACAGTATGGAGGTTCCTCAGATCAATTACCATATGATCCAGTAATCTCATTCCTGAGCATAATATATCCAGACAAAACTATAATTCAAAAACATACATGCACCTCTGTGTTCAAAGCAGCACTAGGTCACAATGGCCAAGACGTGGAGACAACCTAAACATCCATCAACAGATGAACTGATAAAGAAGATGTGGTGCATAAGTGCACTGGAATGCTACTCAGCAACGAAAGAGAAAGAGATACTGCCATCTGCAGCAACATGGATGAAACCAGGTATTATCATACTTAATGAATTAAGTCAAAAAGAGAAAAACAAATATTACATCATATCTCTTACATGTGGAATCTAAGGACACAAACAAATCTATCTATGAGGCAAAAACAGACTCAAAGACACAGAAAAGAGGCCTGTGGTTGTCAAAGGGGAAGGAGGATGAGAGAGGGAACGGACTGGGAATTTGGGGTTAGTAGATGCAAACTCTTACATATAGAATGGATGGACAATAAGGTCCTATTGCATAGCACAGGGAATTATATTCAGTGTCCCAGGATAAACCATAATGGAAAAGAACATAAAAAAGAATGTATGCATGTGTATAACCGAGTCACTTTGCTATACAATAGAAATCAACACAACATTGTAAATCAACTATACTTCAGTTTTAAAAAGTAAAAAAATGCTCAACGTCACTCATTATCAGAGAAATGCAAATCAAGACCACTATGAGATACCACTTCACACCAGTCAGAACGGCTGCGATCCAAAAGTCTGCAAGCAATAAATGCTGGAGAGGGTGTGGAGAAAAGGGAACCCTCTTACACTGTTGGTGGGAATGCAAACTAGTACAGCCACTATGGAGAACAGTGTGGAGATTCCTTAAGAAATTGCAAATAGAACTGCCTTATGACCCAGCAATCCCATTGCTGGGCATACACACCGAGGAAACCAGAATAGAAAGAGACACATGTACCCCAATGTTCATCGCAGCACTGTTTATAATAGCCAGGACATGGAAACAACCTAGATGTCCATCAGCGGATGAATGGATAAGAAAGCTGTGGTATATATACACAATGGAGTATTACTCAGCCATTAAAAAGAATACATTTGAATCAGTTCTAATAAGATGGATGAAACTGGAACCAATTATACAGAGTGAAGTAAGCCAGAAAGAAAAACACCAATACAGTATACTAACACATATATATGGAATTTAGAAAGATGGTAATGAGGACCCTG
>SJYX01021176.1:294727-376751 GCA_006410675.1 Oreotragus oreotragus | reverse complement strand
GGGGGAGGTGGGAGGGGGGTTCATGTTTGGGAGTTTGTGTAAAAAAATAAATAAATACAAAAAAAAAAAAGTAAAAAAATATAAAAGCAGTTTTAGGAGGAAAAATAAAATATAGTTTTAAGGAAAGATTTAACAAACGTTTTGAAATTTTGAATACAGGTCAGATAGCTTGTGGAGAGAAAAATCATAAGAATATTTATTCATCCTCCAAACTTTTGTTGAGTTCCCTTGTGCCTAAAGCACTGTTCTGAGGGCAGAGGCTATAGGAGCCCTGCTCTCAGGGAACTTATGTTAGACTAATGTTCCTGATCCTGATCTCAAAGCTCTTTTTCATTTGATCACATATTTCTCTCACCAAACAGGCTAATCTGTACAATTTACAGATTCCCATGTCTGATAAAAATGTCTGTTTTTTTTTCCCCACCTAGATTCATCTATCATCTATAATCTTTCTTAAAGATTTTTCCATGTTAAAACTTTATTCATATTACAAAGAAAACCAGCAGATCTTTATGTGTCTTTCAGCGGGCAACTTGCATAATAAGATTTGTTTTATGTTTTTCATTGTATAAATGTAACACATTTGAGATATAATTGCATAATATAACTGGCAGTATTTCAATTTTTTTCCTTGGGTCCTCCAGAAAGAGAAAAATTCTGAGATTCAGAGATGATATGCTAGTTCTTTTTCAATTTAATTTTAGGCATTTCTATTAACATTCAGCATTTATCATACTATGATTCAAGTGAATGATTTAGAAACATATCTATATAAAATACAACAAGCTTATATTAGTCTACAACTACAGGGTAAATCAGGAAGAACTCTTAAGTTCTCATTTTATCCACTAGGATTCTGCAGAAATTATGTGCTGCACATGTACTGCAACCTTTAGCAGGAAAAGCCTTAGATAACCCATTTCGTAATTAAGACTGAATACAAAACATGTTTCCATGTTTCCAAAGCATGCTTGCCAGAGTCCAGCCTCTTCTGCCTAATACGAACCCTTTTAGTGTCACATGACTGTATCCTATTCCAGCCACAGCTGACAAACGAGGACCAGATAACTGATTTAGGGGCAGCTAATCATCAGAGCCATTCTTGGAGGCCTGGTTCAAAACATGACATTCCATCGTTCAGGAGCTGGGAAGATGAGAAACTGGTGACATAATGTGGGAGACCAGGTTCGCTGGGGTCATACTCAAGCCTAAGTTTGTGACGAAGGACAGATCACTAAAGAGAAAAAAAAGACAGCACAAAGGGCTGAAAAGGCAGAAGCCAGTGGGACGTAGAGATCGCCTCTGAGAGAAAAGATGGTTCCTTATCTTTTCCAGTTGACACCAGTTCCCATGAGCTCCAGCTTGTTCCAATGATTGGCTTTGTGTTTCCTGAGACTGGCTGCTGTACCCTCACAGCAAATCTCCTCTTTCTTAAGTTAGCCTGAGTCTCGCTTGCAACCAGATAAATCCTGACCGAGAGAAATAGCCTTTCATGGATCTGCACTTAGTTTTTACCACAACAGGAAAAGAGCAAAAGCCAGTCACAGGTGACAGACTCAATTCCACTTACATCTCCGAAGGATCATCCTAACCGTAAGTCAATCTGGGGCACTGGTTCCTATGTCATTAATTTTTAATGGCATGGTGGTTATTTAATAATTTCTACAACCTTCTAAATAGAAAATCATATGAGGGTTAACATAGTACTGAACTGATCTTTTCCAATTTTTAACTTCCAAATAGTTTTTGATGATGCTCATAATATCTACTTACCTCACCTCTTCCCTGTTCTCTATCAAAGACAGTGGAAAAAAGCACCCAAGGAAACCACAGTAAGAGTAGTCTGGTTTGCCATCGTTCTGATACTCTTCTGTATCAGAATGCTGCTTTCTGGTTGTTTCTCCTAGTGCATTTTGCTCCTAAAGTAGCATATTCTGAGGACTTTTTCCTTTATTCTCCATCTAATTAGCCATAGATTCTCCTTAAAGTGAATGGATGAGAAAACATATTTTGTCCTGTGTTTTACTTTTAAAGATTTGATCAAAGTATTTTGCAATACTTGTTCATCTTTATCACACAGTTCCTATAGCAAATACAAGTCTCTCTTCTGTATTTGTTCTGTTCCTGTTGGGAATGGGGGTCTATAAAAATTATTGTTACCCCCTCAAAGCTTTATTCTTTATAATGCAAAGAAAATATCATTTTCAGCCAATGCAAATGCTTTAATTCAAAAGATTTATTAAAATGACAAAGCAGCTATCGTTCAGCTATGGCTTTGAGCCATCTAAGGCACTTTACTTTGTCTGTGATTGGCCAATTTCAGGAAAAATGAAAAATTTTGGACAGTTAGAAGGGGAAATATCGATATAATTAAAAGCTAGAGAAGAACAGAAAAGACAAAAAGTATAGGAGAAAGAACATCAAGGTACAGTCTTTAAGTATTGGGTTGGTCAATAAGTTCATTCGGGTTTTTCCATAGGCTATAACTTCCCATGTGGCTCAGAATACAACCTTCCCAGTGGGTAAAGAATCCACTTGCAATGCAGGAGACATAGGTGATTGGGTTTAATGCCTGGGTCAGGAAGACCCCCTGGAGGAGGAAATGGCAACCCACTCCAGTATTCTTGCCTGGAGAATCCCNCATGTGGCTCAGAATACAACCTTCCCAGTGGGTAAAGAATCCACTTGCAATGCAGGAGACATAGGTGATTGGGTTTAATGCCTGGGTCAGGAAGACCCCCTGGAGGAGGAAATGGCAACCCACTCCAGTATTCTTGCCTGGAGAATCCCATGGACAGAGGAGCCTGCCTGGCTAGGGCCTATGGGGTCTCAAAGAATTGAACACAGCTGAAGCAACTGAGCATGCATGCGTGTAATGGAAAAACCCAAATGAGCTTTTTGGTCAACCCAATACATAAATGGCTATACATTACCAAGCATGGAAATGACAAATAGAACTACTAAGAAAGTGTTCTTTGTAGGAACAATACCAGCAACAAACATTTCAGTGCCACATCCTTTTCTAAATGCTTACCTGCATTTACTAATGAAATATTACTCTAATTTTATACAAGATGGAATTGAGGCATGGAGCAGAAAGTCACTTATCTGAGGTTCCACAGCTGGGACATTGAAGAGACGGAATTTGAAAGTGGCTCTGGCTCTGCAGCCAGAACCCATAATCACAGGCAGTTTGCCCTCTCTGTAAATATTCTGACCAGGTTTTAAATCAGTTGTACATTACAACCATCTCAAGAGCATCTCAAAGCATAGCTACACCTAGGCTCCACCCCTGGAGATTCTTACACAATAGTTCTGTGTGATAGACATTTTTAAAATGTATTTTTAAAGTGCCTAGGTGATTTCAGATGCAGAAAGGCAAGACCACTAAGCCCCGGTCATCTTTTTTAGTGGTTGAGACAGGAGCAGAATCCAAGGGTCTTGACTTTTCCCTGTATGTTACAGTAGCTCCTATCTACAGCAAATTGAGGGAGAAAATAGGTTTTTACTCTGGAGTGACAAATTTGAATTTGAGAAACCAAAAATCATTGGTTCAGTGGAGATCATGAAACACAAGGACGGTATTTCTTTTAGTGGTTATTAAAATGAAGATGGATTCTCAAATTTCTGAAATAATAAATATGTTAATGAGAAACTGATGAACATTTTCAAAGTTCCTTTATTAGGCATTGCAACACTAACATAATTTAGACACCAGAGATCTTTGCTATACAATTTAAACTCTCACTATAATACAGAGTCTTCCTCAGAATCAACTCAAGGCTAAAAAGCTTTTAAAGAAATGATAAAGGGGATGGTATAGTAAATGCTAAATAACTAGCTCTCTGGGGAAGAAAGCTTTATTTGTAGTGTTTACCAAATCATGATGCCAATAACCCACCATCGCTAGTTTCAAGCTACCAACGTAATGGGCATTACTGAATGTAGAACTGGAAAGAATACTCAGCAGCATACCATTATATAGCACTTCCTTCATATACACACATAGATATAAAAACCCTCAAGAGCACAGGTATTAGGAAAATGTAGTTAAAGAAATTATAAAGTAGTGAATTTTGAGTATTTATTACCTTTGTCTTAAATAGAATTCATTTGGTGTATGTTTCTATAATTTAAATTTTAACGATGCTGTATTTAATAACTGGCTTGCCAAATTCCTGAAAATGTAATAAGCACCTCTTGCAAGCACACCACTGAAAAGGCATCAATTCAATCACACATTTTTTCTTGGAGAAAGGCAATATTTAATTTGATAAATTGAATAAAGGGGAGGAAACAAACATTCTTAATTTATTCAGCTTTCTCAGGAATTAAAACTTCTGATTACTCCTCCAGCATAAATCCAACCTTCATTTTGAGCAACAGAACATAAGGGTTAAGCATGTGGGCCCTCCTGGAGAAGGGAATGGCAACCTACTCGAGTATTCTCACCTGGGAAATCCCAAGGAGAGAAGAAGCCAGTCCACGTGGACTGTAATTAGTTGCTATACTCATTGAAAAATTCAAAGTTTAAGACAAGAATAGCCATAGTATCTGCTGTTAGTTGAATATTGTTTGTATAATGAAGGAAGCTACATGACTATAAAGACTCTTTTTCTTCTAAGAGTAGATGTGTAATTTTATTTAAATTATCAATTATCTTGTATAGACAAATGGAATGATGAAGGAAGAAATGAAGAAAGAAAAGGACAGAGGGAGTGCAGAAAAGGAAAAAGGGAAAGGAGGGAAGGCTGGGAAATTCTTTCCTTTTTTTAAGGAAGCATCTCCTTAAATATAGAATTATAATTGAAATTGGTCTTAGCTCTGTTTTTGTGGATGTGCTCCAAAGGCAAGGGAAACAAAAGGGAAATTAAACAAATGGGCGTATACCAAACTAATACAACAAAGGAAAACATCATCAAAAGATAAAGCAACCCGCTGAATGGGAGACCATATTTGCAAATCGTATATCCAATAAGGGGTTAATATCCAAAATATACAAAACACTCATTCATACAAATCAACAACAACAAAAACAACCCAGTTAGGAAATAGGCAGAGGATTTTCCAGCAGTGAAGGAGATGAAGAGCAGTGGTCCTCAACTGGGCACGATTCTGCTCCTCAGAGGCTATTTAGCAATGTCTAGACATTTGTAGATGTTCAAGCCGGTTTTAGAAAAGGCAGAGGAACCAGAGATCAAGTTGCCAACATCCGCTGGATCATGGAAAAAGCAAGAGAGTTCCAGAAAAACATCTACTTCTGCTTTATTGACTATGCCAAAGCCTTTGACTGTGTGGATCACAATAAACTGTGGAAAATTCTGAAAGAGATGGGAATACCAGACCACCCGACCTGCCTCTTGAGAAACCTATATGCAGGTCAGGAAGCAACAGTTAGAACTGGACATGGAACAACAGACTGGTTCCAAATAGGAAAAGGAGTACGTCAAGGCTGTATGTTTTCACATACAGCCTGCTTATTTAACTTCTATGCAGAGTACATCATGAGAAAAGCACAAGATGGAATCAAGATTGCCAGGAGAAATCTCAATAACCTCAGATATGCAGATGACACCACCCTTATGGCAGAAAGTGGAGAGGAACTAAAAAGCCTCTTGATGAGAATGAAAGAGGAGAGTGAAAAAGTTGGCTTAAAGTTCAACATTCAGAAAACGAAGATCATGGCATCCGGCCCCATCACTTCATGGGAAATAGATGGGGAAACAGTGGAAACAGTGCCAGATTTTATTTTTTTGAGCTCCAAAATCACTGCAGATGGTGACTGCAGCCATGAAATTATAAGATGCTTACTCCTTGGAAGAAAAGTTATGACCAACCTAGATAGCATATTCAAAAGCAGAGACATTACTTTGCCAACAAAGGTCCGTCTAATCAAGGCTATGATTTTTCCAGTAGTCATGTATGGATGCAAGAGTTGGACTGTGAAGAAAGCTGAACACCGAAGAATTTATGCTTTTGAACTGTGTTGTTGGGACTCTCAAGAGTCCCTTGGACTGCAAGGCGATCCAATCAGTCCATCCCAAAGGAGATCAGCCCTGGGTGTTCTTTGGAAGGACTGATGCTGAAGCTGAAACTCCAGTACTTTGGCCACCTCACGTGAAGAGTTGACTCATTGGAAAAGACCCTGATGCTGGGAGGGATTGGGGGCAGGAGGAGAAGGGGACGACAGAGGATGAGATGGCTGGATGGCATCACCGACTCGATGGACATGAGTTTGCGTGAACTCTGGGAGTTGGTGATGGACAGGGAGGTCTGGGGTGCTGTGATTCATGAAGTCACAAATAGTTGGACATGACTGAGTGACTGAACTGAACTGAGACATTTTTAGCTGTCACAGCTGGGATGGAGGAAAGAACTACCAGCATGTAATATGTACAGGTCAGAGATGCTGCTAAACATTCTAGGATATACAGGATAGTTCCCCATAAGATAATTATTTGACTCAAAATGCCAATGGTGCCCAGGCTGAGAAACTATAGACTACAGAAATATTTAGGAAGCAACATGGGCTTCACTTTAGATATTAACTTTAAGTTCAATGCCAGATTTATTCAAATAAAATGACATGACCACCAGAAAAACATGTGTCAGTAATTGCTTTAGAGATCACAAAATTGAAATAAAGAGGTGCAAATCAAAGTAGTCATTAAAATTTTATGTATATTTACTAAAGTGTTTAGAAGGGATGAGAGCTGTAAACTACATTCCCAGCTTGACAGAAATACACAGTGACTAAATCTAGCATTGTCTGCAAAAGAGGTATGCACTTCACTCCGGTAATAGTCAGCAGGATCTAAATTTAGGTTATACTCTTAGTGCATTAGAATAGCATCAAGAAGCTCAGGAAGTCTAAAACCATCACACTCCAAGTTTCTGTCTATACAGTTAATAGCTACTTGCCAGAGATCCCTGTTGCCTGTTTGATTACTGTCTATTAAAAACATATTCTTTGCAAACTTCTCCCATAAACCAGGAAATGGAGTTAAAGGACTGACTCTACATAAAATAATTGGAACACAAATACAATGATGTAAAGCATTCACAGAGACTATACCTTAATTTTCAAAGTTTTGTGAGAAACTTTGTGAGGCTTTTTTATGGGTTACCATGAGGGTAAAAAATGCTTTATTTCAGAGTTCCAGTGTCACATAGGTAAATGAGTAAAGCAAACAAACATTTTTAGTTGAACAGAAGATCTATAATAATAATTGCCTATAATCTGACTTGGATAAAATTTGAACTGGGGAAGGGCTGAGACAAGCCTATTATTGAAAATGGGAAGTGATTAAGATTGTGTCTTGGTACCTTAATTTATCTGTTTACTCTCTCTTCTACTGAAACAAACAAAAACCAGATGGACTAATGCAAAGATATTTCTTTATTTTTCACTCCACTTTAGAGGACCTGCTAAAATGCAGTTTTCTATTTTTTAAAAATTGCTTCATTTTCTGAAATTGTAGCTCAAAATATATTCCTTGTAGTAAAGTACTCTCAACTGTTCCAATCTAGAATCACCTAAGCAGGTGCATAACACTAGAACAGACCTAGAAAGTGTTCAGAATTAATGTCCTACAGCAAAGAAGATGATGTTTTTTCTTCTAAGGGGCTATGAGTCAAGAATAAAAAAGAAATCAGCTGTTTCACAAAGTAAAATTAAACAACGCTAGATTTTTCTGTTAGGCAAAGTATATATAATGCCCCCTCTTGTGACCAGGTTCTTTTCCTGTGTTAGATACATGAGATACAAAAAGTATCTGCCTGAATCACTCTCTTCACACTTACACTACCCTCTTCATGCTTACACACTCATCTCTATGACTAGGTAAACTTTTTAAGCTAAGTACATGGCTACCTGGAAAAAAGTCTACCTTCCCTAGCCTCTCTTGCAGCTAGGTGTGGCCATGGTACAAAAGTCCAGACCAAGTGAGACTTCTGGGTATTTCTGTAATGGGAGAGAAAGTCACTCTGCTTCTCTCTTCCTGCTGTCTGGGATATAGATATATTGACTGATGCCCCAGTGGCCACAGAGGACATCAAGGTGAAGCTGTGTGTTGGGATGTCAGAGTAAAAGAAAGGAGGAGCCTGCTTCCTTAACACCGTGGATACTGTACCAGACATGGATGACCTACAAGCTATGTTTAAGTTAACAATAAATATATTTCTATTTTTCTTTAACCACTGCTATTTTGTCTAAAACATGATTTTAATTCAAACTAACAGAATATTTTCAAAACATTTTTTTTTCTGACCAGCTGTATTCTCTCTCTCTTAAAGTAGTTTAGGGTATGTATTTTTAAGGAACACTTCCAATTGCACGGGCTTCCCTGGTGGCTCAGAGGTTAAAGCATCTGCCTCCAATGCGGGAGACCCGGGTTCGATCCCTGGTTCGGGAAGATCCCTGGAGAAGGAAATGGCAATCCACTCCAGTATTCTTGCCTGGAGAATCCCATGGACGGAGAAGACTAGTAGGTTACAGTCCACGGGGTTGCAAAGAGTCGGACACGACTGAGCGACTTCACCTCAACCTCACCTCCAATTGCACATTCTTATAAGAACTACACTCTACATTAAACTAAGACTTGTTGTCTACACATTTCCATGTGATCTTGAGCTTTAATAATATTGTATATAAAAGTTACTAATTTGAATATACCCTACACCCCACAACTGTATGATAAATTATTTAAGGTTAGAAATTGTTCTATCTCTTTTTATTCTCAATACGTTGAAAGATTTAATGGATGCTCACATATCAATCTTCCGTAGTTAAACATGTAGAACGTGGAAGAAATGGAACAAAAAGAACAGGAAAGGAAGCAGAGACAGAAAAGGAGAAAGGGAGAGAGAGGACCAAAATCAGAGAAGGTATTTTCTTTCACCAAAACAATGTGAAACTAGGAATCAGTCACAGAAAGAAAAACAGGAAAAGAACAAACACACGGAGACTAAGCAACAATCTACTAAAAACCCAATAAGTAACAATGAAATCAAATAAAGATATCAGAAAATAACTCAAGACAAATTAAAATGAAAAGACAACCTTTCAAAATCTATGGTATCCAGCAAAAGTGATTCTAAAAGGGAAATTCACAGTGATGAAGTCCTTCTACAAGAAACAAGAAAATCTCACAGAATCTAAACTACCATCTAAAAGAATTAGAAAAAGAAGAAGGATGGAAACAATAAAGACCAGAGAGGAGATAATTAAAACAGAGATAGAAAACAATAGAAAATATCAATAAAACCAAGAGCTGCTTTCTTGAAAAGATAAACAAAACTGAGCCAAGCCTCACCAAGAAGTTTAGAGGAGGGCCCAAATAAGCAAAACAAGAAATGAAAGAGGAGAAATAACCACTGATATCACAGAAATACAAAAATTACAAGAGAATACTATGAACAGATATACGCCAATAAACTGGACAACCTGGAAGATATGGACATGTTTCTAGAAACATTCAGGCTGCCAAAACTGAATCAAGAAGAAACAGAAAATTTGAACAGACTGATTTACTAGAAGTGAAATAGAACCTGTAAAAAAACCTCCCTGCAAACAAAAGTTCATGACTGACTGACTGACAGCTTCACTGGTGAATTCTATCAAGCATACAAATAACTTATATTTATTCCAAAAAACCTGAAGAGGAGGGAACACTCTCAAATTCATTCTATGAAGCTACCATCACCTTGATACTGAAATCAAAGACACTACCAAAATAAATTATAGGTCAAGATCTTTGATAAATGTAGATGCAAAAATCCTCAACAAAACCTTAGTGAACTGAATCCAACAATACATAAAAATGATCATATACCATGATCAAGTTAGGAGTCATTCCAGGGTCACACAAGGATGGTCAACATATGTGAATCAATCATTGTGATACATCACATTAATAAAAGGAAAGACAAAACCACATGAACATCTCAAGAGATGCAGAAAAGAACATTTGACAAAATTCAATGTCCATTCATGATAAAAACTCTCATCAAAGTGGATATAGAGGGAACATATCTCAACATAATAAAGTTATATACAACAAATCCATAGCCAATATAATATTCATATAAGCATTTGAAAAAATAAAACATCCATTCTTGACAAAAAGTCTTAGTAAACTATAGATAGATGAAAGTTCCTTAACTTGAAAAAAGATTATAATTAAAACAGTATAGTACTAGCATAAAAAGACACACACACAGACCAATAAACCAGAGTAGAAAGACCATAAATAAAACCACACATATAAAGGCATATAATCTATGACAAGGGCACCAAGAATGCACAATGGGAAAAGAATAGTCTCTTTAATAAACAGTACTGAGAAAACTAAATATCCACACATGCAAAAAATGAAGTTGGACCTTTACACTGTATATAAAAATCAACTCAAAAAGAATTAAAGATTTAAACATAAGACTTGAAACCATAAAACTTCAAGAAAAAAATGAAAAGCTACTTGATATAGGCCTCGACAATGATTTTTCTGGATGACATCAAAACCATAGGCACCAAAAGTTAAAATAAGTAAGTGGGACTATATCAAAATGAAAAGCTACTGCACAGCAAATAAAATAACAAAATGGAAAAGGTAACCTACAGAATGTAAGAAAATATTTGCAAACCATATATCTGATAAGAGGTTAATATTAAAAAAATATAAGGAACTTCTATAACTCAATAGCAAAGAAACAAATAACCTGAATTAAACATGAGTAAAGAGTTGATAGATATTAAAAAAAAAAAAAACGTACAAATGGCCAACAGGTACATGAAAAGGAGCTCAACAGCATTAACCATCAGGGAAATGCAAATTAAAATCACAACGATATTAGCTAATATCTGTTAGAATGGTTATTTTCAAAAAGATAATAAGTAAATATTGATGAGGATGTGGAGAAAAGGGCACCTTTGTACATTGGTGGTGGGAAGGTAAACTGGTATAACCATTATGAAAATTAATATAGAGATTTCTCAAAAAGTTAAAAAAACACATGATTCAGCAGTCCCATTTCTGGGTATATAACCAAAGGAAATTGCCAGGAGCCAGCGTGAGGAATCCCACCCGTGACAAGGTCATGCAGCAGAGGCCTGATGGGCAAGGCGAATTAGACCTCAGGGTTTCCCCCTGGTATTTTCTGAGCATGTACCCCCCAAAATAAGAATCTGCCTGCTTGTCCACTCTTCTGACATTCTCTGGAAAAAGTCAACTCAGGGCTTTAGTCTTCTGCATTTGAAAGGGATGTTTCAGTTAAACCCCCTCTGATAACTTTCTAGCTTGCCTAACAGATTTCCCTGGACTTTTACATCTTGTGAATTGCTTACAGCCCCCCAACTGTGAGAGGCACAAAGCTTAAAGCATCTTAAGATACAGAGCCTTTTCTAAGAGCTAAAAATCATATTGGTGATGGATTTCACTGTTGACTCTGATTGCTGCCAGGCCTCCATATGCTTTATCTTTTAGGCACCTGGGAGGATGTTAATCAATGTAAACGGGATATGGGAAAAGATATATAATAGTTTGTATGTTAGCAACACTAGACTTTTGAGTTAATTACTTTCCTTTTGTTATAAATCACTGTACTCCTTTTACTTGTTATAAATTGCTGTATCTTTGCTATGTAAGAATGTAACTTTATTTAGTGTTTTCTGAGAGTGGCACCAGCCTTTGAGAAGAACAACACAAATAAGTCTTCTGGTTGACAAACCGTTATCAGAAAAAGGCCGTAAAATGTTAATTGGCCCTTTTGGCCGGAAGATGATGTAAATTACCTAAGACAGGTACGCAGAGAGAAAAGCCTGGTCATGATAAGAGTCTGGGCTGCTAATGCTGCATAATTTTGTATTACCCATTGATCTCTATGTACAATCAAAAAGGTATAAAAGGCCTTTCTAGACAATAGAGGCCGGGCAAGTCATTGGAAGGACTGGTTTCCCCTGTGTCTCCTCTTTACTCTATTTTCAGGCTGAATTCCCATCTGGGGCATGGAGGCTCGCCATGTCTACTTACTTGTCCCGGCTTCTAAGATCCATGAGAGAGGGAGCCCAAGGCGGGGCACTCTCCAATATTCAAATGGATGCCGGTGGCCTAACGTAGATGGTGCAAGTTCCTTATCTGGAACTTTATTGGCTTTCCATGTAAACCAAGTTATTCAGCCTCTTTTCTCCACTTAATTTTCCTACTACACTATTTCTTCCTAATCTAATCTTATACTTCTAATTAAATAAATAAATGTTTTTCCTTGCCTATGCCATCCCCACTTCGAATTACGCTGGATCCACCAGGGCTGGACCCCGGCAGGAAATTAAACCAGTAAAGTGAATATCTTAAAGAGACATTTGCATTCCCATTTTATTTCAGCATTATTCACAAAAGCCAAGATACAGAAACTACTTAAGGGTCCATCAACAGCTGGATGAATAAAGAAATTGTGGTATGTGTGTGTGCTAAGTCCCTTCAGTCGTGTTTGACTCTTTGCGACCTGATGGACTATAGCCTATCAGGCCCCCTTGTCCATGGGATTCTTCAGGCAAGAATACTGGAGTGGGTTGCCATGCTCTCCTCCAGGGGATCTTCCTGNATAAAGAAATTGTGGTATGTGTGTGTGCTAAGTCCCTTCAGTCGTGTTTGACTCTTTGCGACCTGATGGACTATAGCCTATCAGGCCCCCTTGTCCATGGGATTCTTCAGGCAAGAATACTGGAGTGGGTTGCCATGCTCTCCTCCAGGGGATCTTCCTGACCCAGGGATCAAACCCACATTTCTTAAGTCTCCTGCATTAGCAGGTGGGTTCTTTACCACTAGCACCACCTAGGAAACCCCACATGTATATATATATACATATACACAATGGAAAATCATTCAGCAAAAAAAGAAGGAAATCCTGCTCTTTGTGACAACATGGATGAACCTAGAGGACATGTTGCTAAGTGAAATAAACAGAGAAGGCAAATACTGCATGATGTCATTTATACATGAAATCTAAAAAAGTCCCTCTCATAGAACCACAGAATAGAATCATGATTACTAAGGGCTGGGGAGTGTGAAAAATAGGGATACACTGGTCAAAATATACAAACTTTCAGTAATAAGATGAATAAGTTCTGGGAATCTAATATATAATGTGGTGACCAGCGTGCTCTATAAAAGTCTAGCAGTACCAAATGTTGGTAAGGATATAGAAAAACTAGGATTCTCAAACATTAAACTGTTTGATTTGGAACTATGCATACCTTTTGATCAAGTAATTCTACTCTAAGGGTATGTGCGTGTTCTAAGACATAAGTCTGTGTGTACATATACATGTGTATATATCAATCTAACAGAGACTTTTTTCTTTATAGTAGTATTATTTCTAATAGTTTCAACCTGGAAACAACTCAAATATTTCTCAATAGATAAATTTTGGTATATATGGAATGTGGAATACTCTTCAGAAACAAAGATGACTATATAACTATATACAGTATCAATTATAACTATATACAACATCTCAAAAAAGTCTGATATTAAAAATATGATTCTATTTATAACATTGAAAAACAAGCATCACTGAACTATATTATTAGACGTCATATGGCAGTTATCTTTGGGAAGGAGAGGGTGGTTGTTGGTTCAAGATGAGCACAAGGAGGCCTTCTGGGTGCTGATAATGTTCTATTTCTTGGTCTGGGGAGCAGTTACTTAAGTGTATTGCTGCTAAGTCACTTCAGTCGTGTCCGACTCTGTGTGACCCCATAGACGGCAGCCCACCAGGCTCCCCCATCCCTGGGATTCTCCAGGCAAGAATACTGGAGTGGGTTGCCATTTCCTTCTCCAATGCATGAAAGAGAAAAGTGAAAGTGAAGTCGCTCAGTCTGTCCGACTGTTAGCGACCCCATGGACNCAGCACCACCATAGACGGCAGCCCACCAGGCTCCCCCATCCCTGGGATTCTCCAGGCAAGAATACTGGAGTGGGTTGCCATTTCCTTCTCCAATGCATGAAAGAGAAAAGTGAAAGTGAAGTCGCTCAGTCTGTCCGACTGTTAGTGACCCCATGGACTGCAGCCCACCAGGCTACTCCGTCCATTGGATTTTCCAGGCAAGAGTACTGGGGTGGGGTGCCATTGCCTTCCCCGACTTAAGTGTATTAACTGTTGTAATTCATTAAGATAAACACTTTTTGAACTCTTCTGAGCTATGTGATACCTCAATAATTTTTATTTGAAATATTCATCTTTTGTTAATATTCTTCCTTTGTTTTCCTTCATCTATCCTGCTTTTTACTTTAGAGTGTTAAATATTAAAATCTTAGGTCTTGAGGTCCTGAGAGAAGACAAACTGCTCTAAGTATTAAAAGTAGTAAGCAATGTTACAAGTATGTAGCCGTGCAGACATTTTCATATCTAGTATCTCAATAATCATTACAACCCTATGAGAGATAAGGAGCAATAAATGCTTTTTTTAAATTGATGGATAAACTGTGTCTCAGAGGTAGTTAAATTTTGTTCCCTAGTTCATATATTTAGAAGGTGGTAGAGTTCAGTGTAAGACTTCGGTTCTTAATCACAAGATTGTTGCTCTTTCTACTCCACATGTAGTCATTTAAAACAATATATAACACAAATAAATAATCTATGATTCAAATAACTATTTTTTATTTGAATCTCACTAGACTCATTTTAAGTCTTCAAAACTACCATTGCGATTCTCTCCCATACCTCTTTGTTTTAAAAAAAAAAAAAAAAGCATTTATTGAGGCCAATAGTGGAAGGATAACATCTTCTACTTATTTATATTTTTCCACATCAATTAATGTACATGAAATATGTCATACCTTCTTAAATATAGATATTTCAAATGTGGATAGGTTAGATACTCTTTTAAAACTAAACTGTAGTCTGATCTGTTCAGGGGCTTCATGTTCTAAAGTTCTCTACTTGATTTTTCTAGTCTTCAGGAAAGGAAGAACTGCTAGTCTCCTATCTAGTGGTTATACAAACAGAGGAATGAAAGACAAAGAAATAGTTTTGATTATGGTTAGATACACAGATTAGAATATTTTGCTAATACAACAATGAATATGATCACTCTATATAACTTAAATATTCTTTGATCACCAAATAATACTGATCTAACTTCCAGCAGGTATTTTAAAATTGCATACCTTTGATCAAAATGAGTATCAGGGAAACGAGTTCATATGACTTAATTGAATTCATATACACTATCGGAAAAAACATAATCAGGAGGTTTATAAAACTGATGATGTGTTAAGAGTCTCACCCTTGAATGTGGGAAATGGTTGCTGTTCCATTTTTGCTGGTAGTGTACATTGCTACAAACTTTATGGAAGAAAGTTTGGCAAGTGGTATTAACAGCCTAACATGGACATTCCCTAAGGCCTTAACTCAATTTACAGCAGTTATATAAGGAAAGTGACTAGTGACACACAAAGCTTTACTTAAGAGGATATTTGCTGTAGCATAATTTATAATGGTGAAAAATTTACTGTAACATAAATGCCAAATAATAAAAGAATATTAAATCACTCATAGTATATTAACAAAATGACATACTCTGGAGCCATTAAAAATAACATTATAAATGAAGAATTGCTGTGAAATGATACTTGGCTGGGCAAATTGGTAATATTCAAATGCCAACCTCAACCAGTTACCTTTTACCTGTGATGCTATCAAAGGACATAGATGCATATGTGACAAGGTCAAACAAAGGCATCATGGTAAAGTTCCTGGAACTTTTAGGACTTCAATGACAGCAGAAAGGGTTCTGACATATTTTTCCTGCACTAGCAGGAGCTGACTTGACCCCCTCTCTTCCCTCTTGTGACCCCACTCCCTATAAGCAGATTCAGAACAGAATTTCCCAATATCTGCCCCACTTTATTGGATGATTTTTTCCCTCTATTTCCACGTACGAGGCTAATACGATTTGCTAGATCTTTGTGTCCTTCTCCCGGTTTCTTTATATTTCCTACTATTCTTGTAACTACAAAGAAAACATCCTTTATTTTTTAAAAACTGATCTCTTTATCCCTTACTTCTGATTCCTTGTGTTCTGATTCCAAATCCAAGCGATAGTTTTCATGTTCCTTTACCACATTCTGAAGCATTCCTGTTTTCTCACTGTGGTTTAACTCTATGTCTGAACAAGCCTATTTATTAGAATTTAGATGGATTACAGAACAGACCTGTATAGTCTCTTTTTTAGCCCTTAATATTTGTGATAATTTCACTGAGTTTTTATTCCTCTTCAACTCAAGAAGAAAATATACCCACATTTGGAAGAGGTCCCCAGTCCCATTACCTATTTTTTTCATATCATTAACTACACTGCCCCCATGAGGTTGAATCCATGCTTTGGGTCTCTGAAGTTCATAGCCAAGGTCAGAGCTCATGTGCTGGAGGCTATGGGCCCAGGATCAGGAAGGAAAGTCCTCCCTATAGTGGTAGAGAGCAACCAGCTGCTGGAGAAGCAGGCTTCAGTGCAGAAACTTAGCTGCCTTCTCTCACATTCTATCTTTTTGAATGTCTTTCAATGACTTAAAATGTAAAACAAAAAATGACAAATAATTGAGACTAAAAGTACCTTCCAAATAGTAAGTGCAAAAATTTCCCATTTTCATCTTTAAAAAAAAAAAAAAAGTCACCCATAGCCACACACAGAATGAGATGGGAAGCACCAGCGGCTAATGGCGGCCACCTGTGAGCGGTAGAAGCCGCATGGCTGGAGTAGTGGCTTCAGTTTAATTTTTCGTATCTTTTCATTTCTCTACTTCTCACATGGTTTGTAAAAACACACACACACACACACACACACACATTCCCCCGCCAGGGCCGGAGAAGCTATTTTTCACCCCCTCCTGGTCTTTAATCTGTTGTGGGGGAAAGAAAGCGGCTTTTGTTGGGCGAGGGGCTGCGCGAGGAGGCGGGGCGGGGGGCCGGCGATTGTGTGTCCCCGCAGCTGCGCGCCCCGGGCCGCCCGGGTGGGGCCGCCGGGGCGCGGGCGGGGAGGGCCCCCCCCCGAGGTCGGGCCGGGCCGGGGTGGGGCGCAGGGGCGCGGGCGCGGATGGCCGGGGCAGGTCGACCCCGCCCGGGATGGGGCCCGCGGGGGCGCGGGGTGCGGGCGGGAGGGTCGCAGGAGCCGAGCGAGTGGAGGAAAAGGGCCACCCGGGCGCGCAAGCCCATTGCCCTCTTGGCCCTGTTCTGCAGCTGGCCCCGAGGTTGGGGGAAGATGGGCACGCGCGGAAAGGGCACTCGGGGAGAAGGCTGCACACCCGCAGGAGGCCGTATACTCAGGCAGGGGGCCACGAGAACTCTGGGAGACGCACCGCGCTTTTAAGCAACACTCAGGGAGACACGCGCGCGCACACACACACACACACACACTCTGTCTCACCAGGGACACAGACACACAAACTCTCTCAAGGAGGGTCCCACAGCCAGAGAGGGGCCAACACCCACTCTGTGAGGAACACACATATTCAAAAGAAGAACCCACTTACACACATACACAGACACCCACACACCACCTGACACCACAAAGGTCTGTTCAGCAACGTGGGTTTCCAATACGAATTTCCTTTTCCTTCCAGTTGGATTCCTGGGTGGGGAAGATCACCCGGAGAAGGGAAAGTCTACCCCCTCCAGTATTCTAGCCTGGAGAAGTCCATGGACTGTATCCTCCATGGGGTCACAAGGAGTCGGACACGACTGAATGACTTTCACATCACTTCACTTCTTCCAACCCCCATTCTTCCTTAAGACTGGCCCGCATTCTCCAGTATCAGCTTCTAGACCCTGCCTGCAGTTGGCAGCCTGGCTCATGCTTCAGGGCACAAGCTCTGGACTCAAGCAGCTGTGCTCTGCCTCCTAACAGCTGTGTGACCTTGGGTGAGTCGCCTCACCTCTCTGAGCTTCGGTGGATATGTGGGTTGTAAGAGACAATATATGTAAGATGCCTGACTCATCGTTGGCACTTGGTAAAATGAATCCCTTATGAGCCTGCTGATGCTGGGGCCGCAGTAACGAAGACACTCGGGGGCAGCTGTGGCCGGCTTGTCTTCGGCCTTCCCGCACCCCCGAACTTCTATTGCAATGCCCAACTGGGCATGGAATTGACCCCAGCAGGGTCAGCCCTGTCCCCAGGCCGGATCCGCCCCATCCCAACCTCAATACCTACCCTCTGAACTGCTGCTGAGACCTGGGCCAATGCAAGACAATATCGGGGCAGGGTGAACATTGCTTTTCCATGATCCCCCCTTTTTTTTTTAACCTTCATTTTTTCTTGCCTTGGTTCCATCATCTTTCTAAAGCCCTTCCTGAACCCCAGTAGTGAGAGCCCTAATCCAATTGTCAGTATCTGTCTGTGGTAAAGAACATCCCCTAAGGGGTCTCCCACGAGTGATCACTGGGGTGGAGCTTAATTCAGTGCATTCTTACTCATTGCCCATTCTCTGCCAGGCACTGTGAGGGATACTGAGACCAGGGAGACAATATGACATAATTACAAAGCAGGTGAGCTATAAACCCCACAGGATGGTTGGAAGAGTTCAGTGAAACTATGAAGGAAAGTGCTTTGGAAATAGCAAAACCTCTGCAATAATTCCTTTTCCCATTGCTACTTGTTAAACCAGATTCCCACATAACCTACTGATGTTCTCCAAAGACTAGAAGCTCCAAACCTTTCTTTTTTTCTCCAAACTTCTCTTAACAGGGAAATGAGGTTATCCCTATCTGTCCTCATTAGCCTAGAAATGCTGGAGTGAGGGAATTAGTCCTTGTGTGTCTGGACACTGAGTGCAGTTTGAATGTCTGTCTCCATCCTTTTATTCATCAATGTTTGAGCCACCAGACCTGAGAGTTCAGATTTTGATTGTTGGAATTTTTTTTTCTCCTAGCTCTGTGGACAAGTCTCTTTGACCTTCGGTACTTTGTCATAATACCTACCCTCAAAAGAGAAGATTATACAAGACAGAATTCATAAAGCACCAGCACAAGATAGGTTCTCAGAAAATAAATTCCCTTCGTACTTCCCTGTGGTTGTCCACCCACCCACACACCTCCCAGATGCCAAGCCAGCCCCTGGACGTGCCACGGTCACTGCCTACCTGCTTACATAGGGCTTAGTTAACTTCAGGGTGGTATGACTGGACCACGCTAAGCTGGCTTTGGGTTGAAAGAAGGAGAGAGGGAGGAAACTCAACTCCAAAGCTGACTCCTAAATACAGGAGTAGTCAGTCTGCACTTTGTTTAAGAATAAACATCCCTTAAAGCATGGACAGGAAGGTTTTTTTGGGAAAAAATAAAATCTCCAGATTTCCAAGAAATTTCCAAAGCTCTCTAAGTCTCTCTCTGCTTAGAAAACATTTTCTAATACTTTATAGTGTCTGTCTTCCAACCTAATGATTGTCCCCCTTGCTTTTCTCTATCGGGTAGAATAAAACGGTCTCAGGAGCAGACTACTTTCCTAGGAGGTCCCTTGAAAGGGCAGAAGGAAAAGCATAAACACAGAAGGATAAAAGCTTTGAAACAGGTACTTGGATACAAAATTTGGATCTGTAGCTTATTAGCCATGTAAGCCTAGGCAAG
Source organism: Oreotragus oreotragus (assembly GCA_006410675.1). NCBI lineage: Eukaryota > Metazoa > Chordata > Mammalia > Artiodactyla > Bovidae > Oreotragus > Oreotragus oreotragus. The sequence goes on along the minus strand of SJYX01021176.1, from coordinate 357,137 downwards.
TATATTAACTTCCCTGAGCCTCGGTCTGCTGGAACACAGAATGAATCAATGAGATACTGCATAAGGCAAGCAGGACTTGGCAAATAGTTAGGATTCAGTGAAGGACGATGACGATGATGATGATAATGATGAGACCGAGTACTTCTGAACTGTAGAGGAGCCCATCTTGGAGGCCCCTGATGTCCACATTCCTGTAAGGACTCATGCCTGACATCCAGACGCTCCCCATAGTCCTCTTTTCAGTATTGCCCATGTTCCTGAGAACAGTCTCAGCAGGAACCATTAAGCTTCTTGAAACCACCTATCTCACTCACCAGGGGCTATATCACATCACAGCACGTGAAAATAACTAATTGGTTCCTGTGGCACTTTCTATCCCTTGTCCCCTTGATCCTCCCAGCTGTTAAGTGGTTGGGTATTTCTCCCCATTTTACAGAGGAGACAACTGAGGCAGAGGCAGGCTAGGAGGTCCATCCAAGGGTTTGAGCCTGGCTTTGAACCTGCATTCCCTGTGATCTTCTTGTTTCACAAGAGTCTCAAGCTGTAGTTTGAGGTCTAGCCTTGCTAGGGGGAGAGGGAGGGGTATGTTCTAAGTGTGTGGCTAGGAAATCCTCCTCACACTCTTACAGGTACTTTGTGAGCAGACAGGTGTGCGTGTGTTAGTCACTTGGTCGTGTCCATTTCTCTGTGACTCCATAGACTGTAGCCTATCAGGCTCCTCTGTCCATGGAATTCTCCAGGCAAGAATACTGGAGTGGGTTGCCATTCCCTTCTCCAANCTTTGTGAGCAGACAGGTGTGCGTGTGTTAGTCACTTGGTCGTGTCCATTTCTCTGTGACTCCATAGACTGTAGCCTATCAGGCTCCTCTGTCCATGGAATTCTCCAGGCAAGAATACTGGAGTGGGTTGCCATTCCCTTCTCCAAGGGATCTTCGAGACCTAGGGACTGAACCACGGTCTCCCGAACTGCAGGCAGATTCTTTATTGTCTGAGCCATCAGGGAAGTCAAACAGGTACATATTAGGAAATGCAGCATATGAGGATTCCTGAGACCCCTAATGTATCCCTAATACAGCAGACTACCCTAATTCAAAAGAGATTTAGAGGGCAGAGTGGACAGGGAGCCACATGAAGGGTAGGTTTGGATCCTGGCTACAGGTCAGCAACTGATAACCAGAGTAACTTTGGGCAAGATTCAGAGGTTCCCTTGATCCCCACTTTCGACATTAAAAGCAAAACATAGAAAGGTAGATAGAAGCTCAGTTTAGGCAAAAAGACATCTGCAATTCTCATCATCATTACTTTGGCTTTGAAATCGACAGCTCAGAGACCCCCCACCACTTTTTGAAATTTTAAAGACAAAACAGTATAACTTAACAGTTCTGCCAACTCTTAAAAAAAAAAATAAAGAATAGATTTCATTCTAAGTATGCTTTCACTCATTGAACTAGTATTATTTGAAGTACTAAAATGAGGAAGATACTGGAGGAGATTTTTAAAAAATCCATTAGACAGTAGATTGTGCCCTTAACTTGTAGGGAATTACACAAGAATATTTTTTTCTGTACGCTTTTCTTTTTTTGAAAAATTTGTGTTAGCTATATACGCACAAAGCTAAGTGCATTTAAGTTATATATGCACAAGAGTCCAATAGTTCCTCAAGGTTTATTAAACAGCAGTCTAGTTCACTGGCCATCAGGGAAAGTAGAAATACTTCTTGTGATGCTGTTCAGTTGATTACCATTTTTGATCCTTTCAAAGAGCTGACTCTTAGTTTTATTGCCTTTATCATTTCTATATTTTCATTTTATTTTTTTATTTGATTAGTTTTTATTGAAGTATAGTTGAATTATGTTAATGACTGCTATACAGCAAAGTGAGTCAATGATACATATATTATATATTCTTTTTCACAATCTTTTCCATTATTGAATATAGTGCTCATGCCTTTTGCAGACTTGCTGATGATCTGTCTAGTTATGAGTTGTTTCTATTCTTGAATTTAAATCACTGGTAACTGTCTTGGTGCTTCAGAAGTATTTTTGACCTGTAATTTTTTTAGCAGCTAGATTTTAAGACGTTGGGCTTCCCAGGTAGCTCAAACAAGTAAAGAATCTGCCTGCAGTGTGGGAGACCTGAGTTTGATCCTTGGGTCGGGAAGATCCCCTGGAGAAGGGCATGGCATCCCACTCCATTATGCTTGCCTGGAGAATTCCATGGACAGAGGAGCCTGGTGGGCTACAGTCCATGGGGGTCACAAAGGGTTGGACACTACTGAGTGACACACACACACACACTTATGCATTGATTATAAATCACACAAATGCTGGTCAGGAAGAAAGTGTGTGTGTGTGTGTGTGTGTGTGTGTNAAAAAAAAAAAAAAGTCACCCATAGCCACACACAGAATGAGATGGGAAGCACCAGCGGCTAATGGCGGCCACCTGTGAGCGGTAGAAGCCGCATGGCTGGAGTAGTGGCTTCAGTTTAATTTTTCGTATCTTTTCATTTCTCTACTTCTCACATGGTTTGTAAAAACACACACACACACACACACACACACACACAAATATTTATTACTTTACCATTAAAGAATAATAATGTTCATTTCTTTTTTTAATGTGGCTACCTTATCTTGAATGCCCTGAATAAACCATGTTAAGGGTCTAAGTGCTTTATTGGTTTCCAGTTTTCCTCGATTCCCCAACTTCTTCATCTTCTACTACCATTCTCATATGACATTTCTTATTTTTAATTTTAAAACAAGAAATGTTATATATTCTAGAGTAGCATTGAGATACACACACGCACACACACACACACACACACACACACACATATACATGCTGCTGTGTGTAAAATAGCTAGCTAGCAGAAGCTGCTGTACAGCACAGGGAATGCATGTTGGGGCTCTGTGGTGACCTAGAAGGGTGGGATGGGGGGTGAGGCGGGGGGAGGCTCAGGAGGGAGGGGATACACGTATACTTATAGCTGAGTCACATTGCTGGACAGCAGAAACCAACACAATATTGTAAAGCAGTTATCCACCACTTACAAATAAAAATAAATAAATGTTCGAGATTTTGGAAAGAATAGTTTCTCATGTTTCATGAGGCAGGACCTTATGACCTTCTAATAATAATGATAAGGCATGTATACCCTGGTTTTCAAGCCATTCACTTTCACTGTCTGCTAACAGGAGTCCCCATTAGCAGATTGAAACTATGCACAGGGCCAGGGATTATTTCTAACCATCCCAACTGCTCTGTATCACCTCTGTGCTCAGACTAGAAATAAGTCCAGGACAGATACATACTCAGAGTTCAGCAAGTTGGTGGATCATGGTTGTAGAGCTGCTTCCATTTACCCTGTTAAGGTAAACAGTTACATCTTCACTCTGTGCTTAGCAGAAAACCACAAGAAATACTATGTCATAAACAAATGAGAGTCTGAGGTCACTTCAATTCACCTTCTAAGCTTCTCCCACTTTAAGATGGTAAAATAAAATATTCATGTGTTACCATTACGTGGCTGAACAAAGAAGGAGGCATTTCCTCTTACTTAAATTAATCCATGCCTGCCTACAATCGTTTATACCTACATCCATCCACCCCATACATGAATGAGGAAGGCAGAAAAAAATAACGGCCACGAAAACAATGCTTGTCAAATCACATTAGAATCGACAAGTGAGACAACTAATCGATCTTCCTAACAGCAGGGACAAATAGACTGAATCACATTTCAAAGATTCAATGGCACTTTGAACAAAAAACACGCTACCTACTTCAACACAGAATGACCTATTTTTCCGAAGGATGCCCAAGGATGCCCAGGACAACCTAGCCTATCCTCCCTAAGAATTTAGAAAACATAAATGAATACTGGATGCAAGTTTATTTTCTGAACCAAAATTTCAAGCACTGTAAATGGAATGGTAATACTGAAAGTAATTTAACATCTTTTAAGACAATTCAAACTGCCTAACTCATTTAATATAATTATCTCTTAACATTGTGATATGGTCTCTATTTTCCTAGTGCTCTTTAGAAAGGATAAAGTACCCTCCCTTTTACCATAATTTCCCCCTTGTCTATATCTAATTGAAGAGCTTTCTATCAGAAAACTTGAAAAATGGATAATTACTGCTCTGGGGCCTCTCATCAACTATGAACTTGGGAATTAGAGTTTTTGGCCTTGCTTAATGAAAAGTGGCTGAATTAAATTTTCTTCCTCTAACAAGTATCTTTCTTTTTCCTTTTGGTAAAAAGTTTCCCAGAGAATCTCTCTTAATAGCTACCGGCCAAGCCCATAATTCTACAATTGAAACAATGAGATCTATTTTCCAGATCATCAATCTTCATTCTCCAGACAGATACAATTGTTTGAAGAGTTGCAATTACATTATCCCTTGGTGCTTCTTCAGCCTCCACATTTGACTGATTCCACAGTTAACAATTAAAAGGCCAAAGGAATTCAGGATTAATTTTTATCTCTAATAATACAAAGTTCATTGCATTGAATTTCTTGGTATCAGCATCATTGCCTTCCTAATTAAAAGTGCAATGGTTATATAATCCTGCCAAAGGAGAAATGGAAGTCAATACCCATTCATGGATGATATACTTCAAGTGAAGTAACTGCAATCATCCTGACTGTGTGGACAGCACAATCTTTCACTACCTACAAATGAGTCAATTTAAAGTACTAGGCTTAGCCTATATGGCTTAAATTTCATCTATCCTCTGATGTTAAACATAACACGTTTTTGAATAGCAATCCATATTTATCAAGAAAAAGGTCTGGTAGATAACAAACCAAATGTAGATAACCAGTATGAACTGCACACAGCATCATCATGTGAATTGCTAAGCTATTTGTCATCAGAGGTCAACAGGATGCAGAGCCTAGTTGCCTTCTAATAATCAGAAAGGGAGCAGACAGTTCTTCCTCCTTACATTCCCTTCTCCTCCTCTTCAGCACTACTGTTCCCACCTCTCACTGTGTCACCATTGGTTCTGTTCATGTTGGCGTTTCCTTCAACGGCTCCAGCAAGAGACGCCTCTCTTCCCCTGCCAGCCTCAGAGGTTTCCGATCCCACAGGCCCCCTCTGGGACCAAGGAAGCTGAACTTTTCACTCGTAGCCTCGTAGCCAGAGCACCACTAAGGTATGGTCTTAGGGTGAAACACTGCCCCACGCTGTGAGCCTCTAGGGTACTTCATGGTCTCTGGGTTCTGAGCGGTTGGCATGGAACCTCAGATGTGATAAAAATTCATGATAACACTGAAGAAACTTCAGCCTGGAAAAAGCAGGATTTACATTAGAAACTAACTCAGGAAAAGGAAGGCTCAAGATTTGGTTCCTGTTAAGTTCCCCTTTACACACATCTAGCCCTGAAGCAACAGTTAAAACTAGACATGGAACAACAGACTGGTTCCAAATAGGAAAAGGAGTATGTCAAGGCTGTATATTACTACCCTGCTTATTTAACTTATATGCAGAGTACATCATGAGAAATGCTGGACTGGAAGAAACACAAGCTGGAATCCAGATTGCCGGGAGAAATATCAATCACCTCAGATATGCAGATGACACCACCCTTATGGCAGAAAGGGAAGAGCAACTAAAAAGCCTCTTGATGAAAGTGAAAGAGGAGAGTGAAAAAGTTGGCTTAAGGCTCAACATTCAGAAAACGAAGATCATGGCATCCGGTCCCATCACTTCATGGGAAATAGATGGGGAACAGTGGAAGCTGTCAGACTTTATTTTTTTGGGCTCCAAAATCACTGCAGATGGTGATTGCAGCCATGAAATTAAAAGACGCTTACTCCTTGGAAGAAAACTTATGACCAACCTAGATAGCATATTCAAAAGCAGAGACATTACTTTGCCAACTAAGGTCCATCTAGTCAAGGCTATGGTTTTTCCAGTAGTCATGTATGGATGTGAGAGTTGGACTGTGAAGAAGGCTGAGTGCTGAAGAATTGATGCTTTTGAACTGTGGTGTTGGAGACGACTCTTGAGAGTCCATTGGAATGCAAGGAGATCCAACCAGTCCATTCTAAAGGTGATCAGCCCTGGGATTTCTTTGAAAGGAAGGATGCTAAAGCTGAAACTCCAGTACTTTGGCCACCTCATGTGAAGAGTTGACTCATTGGGAAAGACTTTGAAGCTGCGAGGAATTGGGGGCAGGAGGAGAAGGGGACGACAGAGGATGAGATGGCTGGATGGCATCACTGACTCTATGGACGTGAATCTGAGTGAACTCCGGGAGATGGTGATGGACAGGGAGGCCTGGCGTGCTGCGATTCATGGGGTCGCAGAGTCGGACATGACTGAGTGACTGAACTGAACTGAACTGAACAGAGTTTAAACTCAGTTGTTGTGTAATCATCAGTTCTAGGCTTAAAACATTTTATATGACTAAGTCTAAGGAATGTAGAGGAGAAAAAAAGACTTTTGTCCTTTTCTCCTCCTTGAGAATTCCAGATCCCTATCTCCTCCTCGAGAGCCCCAGATCCCTTTCTCTTCCTCGGGAACCCTGGACTTATCAACTTGCTGTTGACTAAAAAAGATGTACAACTTGAGAGTTGTGAGGTAAGTTTTATTTGGGGCAAAATGAGATAGCTCTGAGAGACTGCTCCAAAGTGGCAGTGGGGGAAGGTCAATATATAAGGTTTTGGTGAAGAGGGAGTTCAGTAATGTGAAACACTCATCTTACAAAAGGTTTTTTGTTAGTCATGAGGACCTGACATCACCATGAAGGATTTAGTGCTTCTTTAGATAGGAGATGCAAGGACTGAGATCGTAAAATCTGTTCCTGAAGCATCCGACTATCTAAAGACCTGTCCCACCAGATTCCCTAGAGCAGAGAGTACCTCACTCCACCCTGAACTCCCTCAGGGGTTGTTGAAAGTCCACAGGTATAGCAGCACAGGGTTCAATCTCCATCAGTTCAGTTCAGTTCAGTCACTCAGTTGTGTCCGACTCTTTGCGACCCCATGAATTGCAGCACGCCAGGCCTCCCTGTCCATCACCACCTCCCGGAGTTCACTCAGACTCATGTCCATCGAGTCAGTGATGGCATCCAGCCATCTCATCCTCGGTCGTCCCCTTCTCCTCCTGTCCCCAATCCCTCCCAGCATCAGGGTCTTTTCCAATGAGTCAACTCTTCACATGAGGTGGCCAAAGTACTGGAGTTTCAGCTTTAGCATCATTCCTTCCAAAGAAGACCCAGGGCTGATCTCCTTCAGAATGGACTGGTTGGATCTCCTTGCAGTCCAAGGGACTCTCAAGAGTCTTCTCCAACACCACAGTTCAAAAGCATCCTTCTTCAGCGCTCTGCCTTCTTCACAGTCCAACTCTCACATCCACACATGACCACAGGAAAAACCATAGCCTTGACTAGATGGACCTTAGTCGGCAAAGTAATGTCTCTGCTTTTGAATATACTGTCTAGCCGGGAGATGGTGATGCCATCCAACCATATCATCCTCTGTCATCCCCTTCTCCTCCCGCCTTCAATCTTTCTCAGCATCAGGGTCTTTTCAAATAAGTCAGCTCTTTTTATCAGGTGGCCAAAGGATTGGAGTTTCAGCTTCAACATCAGTCCTTCCAATGAATATTCAGGACTGATTTCCTTTAGGATGGACTGGTTGGATCTCTTTGCAGTATAAGAGACTCTCAAGAGTCTTCTCCAACACCACAGTTCAAAAGCATCAATTCTTTGGTGCTCAGCTTTCTTTATAGTCCAACTCTCACAGCTATACATGGTTTACTGCATGGACTCCTCCAGATTCGTATCCTTTCTTAAGGAAACACAAGTGCATCTCAAGACCTTTATGAGTCTTGATCTTTGAATGTTTCTATACCTTAATGATTTAGCACAATTAAAAAATGATGAAAAAATTGATAAAATGTTTCCTATCCTTTAACACATCTAATTTTTATAAATAGACTGATATTTTAAAATTAAATTTAAAAGTCTTCTCTATGTGTTAATGCCCCACATCTCAGAATTTGAGGAAACTTTAAAGATCCTTCATCTACCTTCTCATTTGTGCCAAGTGGTTATTTGGATTCTGTCTTAATTCCCTGTAGTGGGTAGCCCAATACCCCTTGGGCAGCCAATCTGTTTATTGGGAAACTCACTGTTGAAAAGGTCTTGATATACTGAGTTTGGATCTATCTCCTTATAATCTATGACCACTGATCTTTAGAATATCTATTGTGTTCCATCTTTAGAATATCTATTTTTCAGATTAATGCTACTCTAATAAAATCATTTTATTTTTATATTCTAAAGAAAATATATATGCTTACAAAGTTTCTAAGGAGGTTCTTATTTGTTGTTCAGTGGCTAAGTCATGTCTGATTCTTTTGTGACCCCACAGACTGTAGCCTGCCAGGCTCCTCTGTCCATGGGATTTTCCCAGCAAGAATATTGGAGTTGGTTTCCACTTCCCTCTCCAGGGGATCTTCCTGGCTCAGGGATTGAACTTGTGTCTCCTGCATTGGCAGGCAGATTCTTTACCACTGAGCCACCTTCTAAGGAGGTATCAGTGCTTAAATTCTTGTTGGTCTTTCATGTAATTTTAACTTTGAATATTCTGGACCAGAGGGCTAAGATAGACATATAAACTGAATCTTGCTTTAGAACATTTCATTATAAAACTTCAGTTTTTAGTGCTAGAAGGAGATTTACACATATACCACCTCATCCATTATTCTTACTTTACATAGGAGGATATTGAAGTCCAGATAAGGACTATTAAATTTCTTTATAAAGTCAAGGATACTGCTGCCTGAAATTCAGATCTCCTCATCTCTCATTTAACTGTTGAGGCTGCTAAGTCGCTTCAGTCATGTCCTACTCTGTGTGACCCCATAGACGGCAGCCTACCAGGCTCCCCCGTCCCTGGGATTCTCCAGGCAAGAACACTGGAGTGAGTTACCACTGCCTTCTCCAATCATTGAGGAGACCACTAAAAAATAACTAGAATTTCAATAGATGCTAAAATGTAGATATCAAAGCATAAAGGAATGATCTATAAATGTCAGAGACCAACCCTACACAGACTTGAGACTCTGAAGAAACAATAAATATAGCATCATTATTTATGGAAGACAAACTAGTTACTGCCAGCTGCAGGGCTACTTTACTGGTCTATTCCAAATAAATCCTGTCTGTAAGAAACTTGCAAACTTCTTGTGGAGATAAACATTTAAGTAATTACCTAGTATTTGGTGCAATGTAGACCTAGCCAAAGATGAAAAATGACAGAGAAAATAATTTTTAAAATTCACCATGGCTTGAAAATTTATAATAGTGCTAAAATGACTGAGCTGCTGAGTTATTAATTTTTTTGACAAGAAAGAAAATCTAATGCTGGAAGTTAGAAATAACTAATAAAAACACTTCTGTTAATAAAAAAAATGAGTAAGAGACATTTTCAAATGTGAATGAACCTTAATTAATGACTCCAGATGACATGTGTCCATGTCATTAATGGAATTTACCTGTTGAATTATTTATGGGTGAAAAGCCCAGAAGAACCAGAAAAGAATCCAAAGGAGACTGGAGGGTATAAGATAAAATGGAACCATTCTTTTGCTTCAGGACGTGCTGAAGGAAAATGATTCAAAATCTGCTTTCCTTGATGTGGGTATTGCTCCTTTGAAGATGCTTAAGGGACGACTTTCTTACTGGTGGTTGAATATGCCTTCAGTGGGACACTCAGCCTTTCAACAACATTGCCCTTATTTCACGAACTGTCAAGTATGTCCAATCTACTGACCCTCACATGGTGACATGCTATAATACAAACTTAAAACTATTAAAATAGAAACACACAGCAGACTTTTACCAAAATGATTCTTTATTTTGATTATTTATATCATTGCCGTAGGATACAACAACCTCTGCGTTTTCAGTCCTTGGGTGCTGAACCCAGGTTTTATTTGTCTTTGTGTTGCTACTGAAACATTGGGCTGAGGTCATACTTTATTTTCAATCTCCGTTTCTAGAGGCATTTGAAGAAGCACTGGCTAGGCAGTTCAATATTTATTGAACAAAACTAAAAGAAATCAAAATGAGCAAATGCCAGTATAAGGTACATAAACAACCCTACCCCACGTGGCACATAAACAACTTTCTTCCCTTAGTGAATGTAATATTTTAACTATGAAAAGGTAACCATTTGCATGACCATTTCTCAGTTATACTAGCGGGTATAAAAATACCATGTGACTTCATTTCATCAATGCAGTGGACAGAAAAGAATTATTGTTTCTTTTACTTTGTGGCTCTGGTGAGTCCTCAGGAAGTGTAGTTGAAAAATCAATTTTCTAGGCTGAAGTCTTTGCTGGTCACAGTTCAGGGATTAGAGAAATCCAATTTGAGGAAAATATTGGTTTGCCTGAAGGCACCCTTGCAGTTTATCTCTTTGAAGTGCTAAGATGGCTTCCCTTCTGGGTGAATATACAAGCAAGGTTTTTTATTTGTCAATATAGAGCTTCCCATTGCTTCTTACGGTATAGGTGATCAAACTTATGGGTTTTTTCCCTCCATTCAGAAACAAGGGCATCTGTGCTTCGTCAGAAGGTTAAAATCTGTCCCAATTTCTGTCTAGGTTCCATTAAGACCTGGTGCTAAGACTTGCAAGGTTCTATCTGAAGAACCTTGGTCTAATGGACATATTCTCCATCCACTTGTCTGGGCAAACCAGTTTTTATTCTTGCTGTGTAATTTTTTGTTGTTGTTGTTACTTTTTGTTTTTTTCCATGCTGCATACCCCATAGGATCTCAATTTCCCAACAAGGGACTGAACCTGGCTTATAGCAGTGAAATCCCCAAATCCTAACCACTGGGCCACCAGGAAAGTCCCCCCTTCTAGTGGAATTTTAAATGTAGCCTACTTGATGATAAATAAGTCTTGGTAAGACCAAAAATTCTGTAGGGAGTCAAAGGTAAGGTTGACTTACTGTCTTTGATTAGTCTGAGCATCAAAATCTTTAATAGGGTCGATCTCATAGAGAATCCTCTTGATAATGATCTCATGGATAAACTATGCCTGGAGGGAGCTGGTTGATCTTAACAGAGCCCACCTTAATGAAGATTATCTTAGTTTACTCTTCACATAAGCTATGTTGTCCTTGCTAAGTAACTCATAATTGTCCAAGCTCCCTCATGGATAAACAGAGCTTCTAGTGATCTCATACACAGGCTTTTGTCACCTAGCATAATATCTGGCAAAGGAAGTTATTCAGTAAGTACATGTTGAATAAATCAATAAATATGTGCTAGCATTAGTGCTGTAAACACTTACCACATAATTGGGGCAAGAGTCTTTTCTTTGCATATACTATCTCCCTGTGTAGCAATTGTTCCTAATTCTATCATGAGATACTTGAATCTAATGCAAGAATATTAGGAACAAGAATGTAAGAAAGACAATGGCATGTTAGCATAGGTTTTTCTTATGATTCAAGATTTGCTGAACTGATCTGGGTATATAGTTAAGCACTGTGAAGAACAATACAGCATTTTTCTTTTCTTAAATCAGAATTCCTACTCTCTCATGTGAAGGGTAAGTTTATTAGCCACAAATTATTGGGGAAGTATTGCAGATCTTTTTCTTTTTGTGGGTTATGGATTCTCTGTTGTCCTATCTTGCTGACCTGCATATTAGCTGTTTTGAGGACTGAAACAGGTTGAATGGACACTTCCTAGTTTTACTCACCTTGTATCAATTGCTGTGATTTCTTTTCTTCTTACCCTCAAAATGCCTGGTTCAGTCATTAAAGAATTCAATGTTTCCATTATAGCAGTCACAATTTGAAGTCTTTTTCCTTTTGATAATGAAGGAACTTGGGTTAAGTAGGAATTGCTGCTGTGTAGCAACATCAAGATGGCACCTCTGGGCACTGTCCACATGATATCATGTCAAACACTTTTTTAGTTACCCATGGTTTCAGAAGGAACAGGAATCTCTTATGAGTTAAGTACTCTCTAGAAGGTTTTCCCCCATTGCTCAAACACTGACTGAAACTTTTCTTCAAATAATTTATTCCCTGTCTATCCCCACTGTATCTGTTTAACTCTTATGTGTCCAGTTTGTGTGTATATATTCTTGTACATGTGTGTATTTAAGAAGTAAGCACACTGCTTACAATCTAAAGTAACTAAGAGGATGATGAAATCAATAATCATAATTGAAATCCACTTTAAGGCTGGACATCACACCATTTGATCCTCCTTCCTTCAGTGTTCCGTAAAATATATCAATCAAAAAGAGCGGCATTTTTCCAGATGGATACCATCTGGACCTTTGCCCTCTGTAAGTTGTACCTACTTATTGCCTTCCTTTCTCACTTGTTATGGGTTTTCTTTCTTAGCTCTTACCTCTGCTGCCCTCTGCTGGAAAAGCCTTAAAGCCCAATTCTGATCCTGCCAGGGGTTGGTTTGGTTTGTAGTGTTGCCTGTAAACTGTGAATTACACTCCAGGGGCAGGAACTACTTCTGGAAGCTCAACTGCTTCTGATGATGTAGAAATCACCTGGGAGCTTTGTAGTGCCTCACATAGTGAGATGCCCATTCTGCTTAGCTTTAGAAATCTCTCCTGATCCGGTCATCTTGTTTCTTGCAAGTAGTTTGAGGCATTTCTTCTCTAATGAGGCTTCTATATTCCTCAATCTGACAAGGCACACCAGTTTATTTTCATGGATCATTGTATATTCATTGACCACATTGATATTTCTCTGGTTTCAGGTAAAGCTGTGGTCACTGGAGCCCATAAAGTCTATATGTCTTCACCCTGCTTCCGATTTTCTGGAATAATTTTTTGCTTCACTCCAGACACACAGCTGGTTATTAGAATAATAACTAGAACCCAGAATAACGACTGGAACCCAGCCCTCTGTCAGTCCACAGCTCTTTCCACAGAAAATAAGGCTTGGCTGCTGGTAACAAAATTTATTTAATATATAGATATAAATTATACTTTCAGGATATGTGAATCATGAAACAGAAAAGTGACAGAAAGCATCTGGTTTATTATGTTTCTTTATTGTTCAGTTTCACTGAGGATTTTCATATTTTGAAAGAGAGAGTTGTCATAGAGAATCCACAATGAAGAGATAATTTTGTTTTGTGTTTTGATTGAGCTGAAATATTCATCTACCTTGATTTTAAGCTCAAAAGCTCCTCAAGTGATCAGCAGCTGTTCATTCAAGAGTGTTCTACCTCTCTGAATACAGAACAAAAGATATTTGTCTTTGAAACTTCATGAAGGTAATAAGAGAAAAGATGACTTCTTTGTGATGAAACAAATACATCCTGGCATGAGAAATCTGATCATTACAGATTGTTGAGTTGTCTTAAGAATCAATATGCCTTGTTTCATAAATGATATGACTCCTGAAATCCATTTTGTAAATTGTTCTCAATTTACTTTCTGACTAATTTTTATCATAATGCTTTATAGACACTGATATTGACCAAAACTTACTTTAAAAAATAGAGAGAAGTCTAGTATTACATGTGGTGTAACAAAAGGCAGTTGTAACTTGCGTCTTTTCTTCTTATGTCTAGACTAGTAAAAGAAATACTTGCTAAAAGCAGAAGTTAATTTAGTTTAAATATCTGATGAGTAGATGAATAATTATTTAAAACTGTGTTATCTTCTTAAACAGGGGTACAGCCTTCATAAAACCATAATTTCCAACCACTGACTAGTGTAGACAAGAGTTTGCCAAACTATGACCAATGGGCCAAATCTGGCCCAACGCATTTGTATTGAGTAGGCCAAAAAGTTCATTTGAGTTTTTCCATTACATCTATGGAAAACCCTGAATGATCTTATTGCCAACACAATAAATAAAGTTTTATTGGAACACAGCCACATTCATTGGTTTCTGTATGGTCTATGACTGTTATCATGCTGCAGTGGCAGTGTTGAACAGTTACCAACAGACTGTATGGAGCACAAAGTCAGCTTATTGATTATCCGACCCTTATAGGAAGAGCTTTCAGATCTCTGGCATAAAATGGTGATTTTTATAAAGTATTGTGATTTCAATGACATCAATACTATTTTCTCTGTCATACTTCTAATGATCATTATCTTTTTAAAACTGTTAAATTATTCCCTAAATAGAAATGACTGTATTAACCATTCCCAGTGGTAAATATGCCTAAATGCTTTGTATATTCTTTTGACCAAAAATATAGGCTTCCATAACCACAATAAGGCACATGCTATGTTTTTTCTTTTACTTATTGGAATAAGTAAGAAAATACTTATTTAAGGACTGATTTTCCTAGATTTGGGACAAAGTCTGGTTGAAGCTATACCTTGTGGTATGCTTTTGTGTTTCTTGAGTTCCAGTGAGGTTAATGGTCCAGGCAAGACCAATACAAGTATACTGTCTTTCTAGTTTATGTCTATTCTGAGTCATCAGGCAACTATGATTTTCTTCAGCTTGTGTTCTGCAGAGATAGACATGGTATCTTCCTGTGTGACTCTGAGAATGCTGTATGGAATGCAGCTCAGAAATCTGGGCATGTTGATTTAGAATGTTGCTGCGGGGTTTTGGAAGAGGGTCAGTATTCATTCTGCAGCACCCTCTGCTATGCCAGCAGGACTCAGTGGGCACTGTTGGAGCAGTTAGCTGTTTGCCAAGGATGTTTACATTAGTGACTGGATATTTATTGTACATATTGAATATCTACTCACTTCTTTTTGCCAGTAAATTTAGAGTGTAACCAATGTCTTGGGTCTGCAGGTGTTACATTTCTCAGAAAGCATTTAAATATGTATGGAAATAAAATAGCATATAACAATGTTGTCCCAGCTTGAATGTGATTTCCTCTGATTAATATTTACTAGTTAATAAATACTAGAAAATTCTGTATATTTTGCAAATGGTTCTTATAAACAGGAAATAGAGTTATTTTAGCATCATAGAAATCATCCTATGCATTTGATATTTTACTAAATGCAATAGTGCTTTTTTTTTTTTTTTCCAAAGACTATATATGGGAAGGTAGCGCTAGTGGTAAAGAGTCTGCCTGTCAGTGCAGGAGACACAAGAGGCATGAGTTCGATCCCTGGTTTAGGAAGATCCCCTGGAGGAGGGAATGGCAACCCACTCCAGTATTCTTGCTTGGAAAATTCCATGGACAGAGGAGCCTGGAGGGCTACAGTCCATGGGGAAGTGAAAAGTCAGACACAACTGAGCATATACACACACACAAAGGCAGTAGTGTTGTTGTTGTTTTTTTCAAAGCATGTCTATGAGAAATAAGGAAAAATACATATTGACTTACGTGTGGCTTTTGAATGTCCAATACATGTACCTTTGTGATCGAGGACGACTGAAGTTAAAGTAGGAAAAAGCAGTGCAGTAAACTGAATGTTTGAGTCTTCTTCAAACTCTTATGTTGAAGCCTAATCCCCAATGTGTGGTGGGGCCTTTGGGAGATAATTTAGTCATGATGGTAGAGCCCTCATCTTTGGAATTAACACCCTTATAAAATAGAACTGCAGAAAGATCCCTTGCCCCTTCTGCCACACAAGGATACAGGGAAAAGACAACCTGCCCATGAAACAGGAAGACTATCTTCACCAGATACCAAGTCTGCAGAAGTCTTCATCTATAGAATGCTAGAAATAAATTTCTATTGTTTATAAGCCACCCAGTCCAGCGTACTAAATCTTCAACATTTTATGTGTAATTTACATTTAGAGCATCTTCCAGTATGAGCTTTGTCTTTCAGTTTCAGTTTCATGTCTCTTGTTGAGTAGAAATTTTAAATGTAATGAAACTAAATTTATCAGTAGTTTCTTTTATGGGGTAAGATTTTGCATCTTATAAATTTATAAAATACTTTTTCACCTCTGGTCCCCATATTTTCTATTGAGTTTTAAAGTTTTGCTTTTACTATATTTTCATCTTTATTATGCCTGGATTTGAAATTCATACACACCATGTGTATATTATATTCCAAGGGAGACCAATTATTTTTCATGATTTATTGAAAAATTCATTTCTTCACTGATCTCTTATGTATAAAATTTCCATGTCTTTTTCTGGCTTCTTTATGAACTCCTTATTCTTTTTAACTTGTGCCAGTGTCTCAGTTCAGTTCAGTTGCTCATGTGTGTCCAACTATTTGTGACTCCATGGACTGCAGCACGCCAGGCTTCCCTGTCCATCACCAACTCCTGGAGCTTGCTCAAACTCATGTCCATTGGTCGGTGATGCCATCCAACCATCCCATTCCTCTTCTGTGCCCTTCTCCTGCTTTCAGTCTCTTCCAGCATCAGAGTCTTTTCCAATGAGTCAGTTCTTCGCATCAGGTGCCCAAAGTATTGGAGTTTCAGCTTCAGCATCAGTCATTTCAATGAATATTCAGGACTAATTTCCTTTAGGATTCACTGGTTTGATCTCTTTGCAGTCCAAGGGACTCTCAAGAGTCTTCTCCAACACCACAGTTCAAAAGCATCAGTTCTTCAGTGCTCAGGTTTCTTTATAGTCCAACTCTCACATCCATACATGACCACTGGAAAAACCATAGCTTTGACTAGAAGGACTTTTGTTGGCAAAGTAATGTCTCTGCCTTTTAATATGCTGTCTAGGTTGGTCTTTTTTTTTTTTTTTTTTTTTTACCAGGAGTAAGCGTCTTTTAATTTCATGACTGCAGTCACCATCTGCAGTGATTTTGGAGCCCAAGAAAATAAAGTCTGTCACTGTTTCCCCATCTATTTCCCACAAAGTGATGGGGCCAGATGCCATCATCTTAGTTTTCTGAATGTTGAGTTTTAAACCAACTTTTTCACTCTCCTCTTTCACTTTCATCAAGAGGCTCTTTAGTTCTTCTTCACTTTCTGCCATAAAGATGGTGTCTTCTGCATATCTGAGGTTATTGATATTTTAATATCTAGTGTCAGTGTCTAGCTATAACCAATATACTCTGAAAAATTTGAGAGCTGGTAGGTCAACTCTCTTGCTTTATTCTTTGGTAAAGTCTTAGCTGGTGATGGTTGTTAGTCGTTTATGTAAATTTTTAAATGAGCTGATCAAGGTCAGCAGAAAACCTTTTTAGTATTTTGACTGTGGTTGGATTAAATATGATACGTTCATTTGTGTACAACTGATATTTTAATAATGTAATATCTATGAATATGGTATACATCACTATTTTACATCATTGATAATGTGTTTCAGTTAGATTTCAAAGTTTCTCTCAGTAGTGGTCTTAGAAATATTTTATTAGATTTAGCCTTAGCTACATAAATTTTTTGTCATTATTATAAGCTATATTAACTTTGTATTTGATACAATTTTATATTTTTAGGAAAGGGTTAGATGTCAATAATTAATTGCTTTCTTTCCCTGAGAAAAATTTCTGATCATTGTTTTTTTGAATGTTGATTGTTTAGCCAGCTTTTTTTCTCTTCGCTTTCACTTTCATCAAAAGGCTCTTTAGTTCCTTTTCACTTTCTTCCATCTACATATCTGAGGTGTCATCTACATATCTGAGGTTATTTATACTTCTCCCTGCAATCTGATTCCAGCTTTTGCTTCATCCAGCCCTGTGTTTCACATGATGTACTCTGCATGTAAGTTAAATAAGCAGGGTGACAATATACAGTCTTGACCTACTCCTTACCCTGTTTGGAACCAGTCTGTTGTTCCATGTCCAATTCTAACTGTTGCTTCCTGACCTGCATACAGTTTTCTCAGGAGGCAGGTAAGGTGGTCTGGTATTCCCATCTCTTGAAGAAATTTCCACAGTTTGTTGTGGATCTACAGAGTCAAAGGCTTTAACGTAGTCAGTGAAACAGAAGACGTTTTTCTGGAATTCTCTATGATCCAATGGATGTTAGTAATTTGATACCTGGTTCCTCTGCCTTTTGTAAATCCAGCTTGTCCATTTGGAAGTTCTTGGTTCACATACTGTTAAAATCTAGCTTGAAGAGTTTTGAACATTGTTTTGCTAGTGTATGAAATGAGTGCAGTTGTTCGGTTTGAACTTTCTTTGACATTGCCCTTCTTTGGAATTGGAATGAAAAGTGACTTTTTCCAGTCCTGTGGCCACTGCTGAGTTTCCCAAATTTGCTGTTATATTAAGGGCAGCACCTTAACAGAATCGTCTTTTAGGATGTGAAATGGCTCAGCTGGAATTCCTTTACCTCCACTACCTTTGCTCATAGTGATGCTACCTTTGCTCATAGTGATGCTTCCTAAGGCATCATGACTGTCATGACTCTCATAGCATGAGAGTTATGACAAGATTAACTTAGCCCTGGATTCTAATATCTGTGTTAATAAACAATGAAACAAGGGATATTTTAGAAAATGTTAATCAAGCTCATGGGATTCTGATCTATTCAAGGTTATAGTTAAATTATTATTACTGTAGATCTAAGGTGTGGCTCTTCAGTCAGTAACTTACTAAATCAAACTCCTGGCAATGACTTTCCCTCAGGTAATAATCACTGTTAGCCACTTTCTTATAAGAAATGTGGCTAACAGAAATTTGTAAGAGAATTTGTAAAAGAATACTTACAAATTTGTAAGAAACTTGTAAAAGAATACCTTTACAGTATAACATTTATTAAAGGAATCAAGTATAGTAACTACTTTAGTATCAGCATTTTGAAATTTTATTGCTATACTTAGTTATGGATAGGGGAAGGGAGGAGGGAAGAATACACTTACTGAGAATGTTGGCTCCATGAGGACAAGAAGCATTGCATATTTTACTCAGGATAGTGCTCAATGATCATCAATAATTATTTGTTATTATTTTTACTAGGAACCAGGATGCCATTCTTTAACTTGTCTCCAATTACAGTAGAAATGAGTCTATACATACAGTCTTAGAATTTCAAGGCCATATGGGATAGGATGGGATAGGCCCATATAGTCAAGCATCTTTATTTTACACAGGTTTGAAAGGAGTCAGATACAACTGAAGCAGTTTAGCATGTAGCATGCAAGGAAAATAAAACTCACAATGCTTGGAACCTTAGTATAGATAACTTAAAAATTAGTGACAGAACAAATACTAGTACTACATTTTATCTGTTCATTAACTGATGGACATTTGGGCTGTTTCCATTTTTCGACTGTCATGAATAATGCTTCTATGAACATTCATATACAAGTTTTGTGTAGACATATGTTTTCAATTTTGGGGGGATATATATATAGAAGACTGAAATTTCTGATCATATGGTAACTCTATATTTAATCATTTGAGGAACTGCCAGACTGTTTTCCAAAGTAGCTACACTGTTTTATACTCCCACCAGCAATATATATTTTGGTTCTAATTTCTCCACATTCTTGCCACATTTTCCCCCAGCCTTTTAAGTTTTTGATTAGCTTGCTTTTTGCCTTAACTCTTACCACCACCTCAGCAGCTGTAATTTTAAACAGAGCTGCTGACTGATTTTGACAAACATGCCCAGGAAAAAAGGCCATTTTCATTGGGTAAGCAGTGAATCAGGTCAAATGACACAACTTGTGAGTAGGATTTCTCAGGGAACTGTGGACAGAAAATAATCGCTATTTTCTGAGATGAGGCTTTGGAAGACCTCCACCCTCATTCTGTCATTTCTAGTAGATGTTCGAGTGATTGCCAGTTTACCCTATAATTTTGGGTTGTTAATATTTGGGTTGTTAATATTTGAGGCTTATCACAGAACTAGGGAGAGGGCGATTAGACTAGGGCAAGTTCAAATGTCACAAAGGTCACTATTCTTAACTAAGATTCAGCAAATTTTCTTGAATAAATTCTTAAATATATTGTTAAAGGACTTTAGTTAATTTCCAGAGTTCTGAGAAGTTGATTTTGACATCCCCCTCCCCCACTCCTGCCAGTGTTTTAGTTGGTTTTATAAGAGGGTGAAGTGTTAGAGGTCCTTACTCCATTTTCACTGACATCATCCCCTAATTTGCTTTCTAATTACCAACAAATTAAGAGCTACATGCCAGAAAGTAGAGGGAAAAAACCATAGAAAGGGATGAAAGAAGAAGAACAGGAAGAAGGAAATAAGACTTGTTTGGGAAATCTGAAGGAAGGAAAATGTGTGCATATTTTGTTTACAGAGGATATTGAGTATGGATCTATGCCTGAAGAAATGCTGAAAAATACAAACGGCATAGCTTATGAATCTTCAGCAGATTCGTACTTGCAGGGCAAATCTTCCTATAACAGCATGTGTTGGAGTCTGTGAAAAGTAAATGCAGCCAATCTATTTCTTCCTCTCATTTTCACAGTTTTGTTTTTAAGGAAGAACAAACAATCCAAATAAAAATATTAACCAGATTTAAACTGATCTGTATATATTGAAATCTCAGCAAATGAAGCAAATGAAATTCAAAGCTATAGTTTAAGGACAATGATTTTAGGGGAAAAGAATACTTTTAAATACTAGACTTTACCAGAATTCATGATTTCTAGTTTCTGTCTCTATTTGAACTGAAACAGACTAGGTCTCCCAATGGTGATAGTTTTACAACTTAAATTCCACGCCCAGTGATCTTTAATAGTCTCCAAAAGTGCAAGAGCGGGGAACTCCCATTCTTCCAGGAGTCTGCAGTTAATCCAGCGACTCTGGAGCATCTTCAACTGAGTTCTTGAAAATCTGAATCACAAAGAAATCCGCCACTGATACTCACCTCATCTCAATTAATAGGCAGATGCAAGAGGCCGTAGTTGCACATATGCATGAATGTGTGCATACACACACGTACACACACACACATTCACACACACCTTTTTTTCTTACTCGCAAGACACTATTTTTACATGTACGTATCAGGATAGGGAATTAGAAGCTTGCCTGAAAGAGTCAGTTCCAGTTTCTCTTAGTGTTTCTCTACTTCCATGCCACAACATGGTAGGTATGACAGCATGTGATGTTCTGATAGTGACAAGTTGAGGCCACTGTGCTAATGCTATAATTTTAGCAAACACAATTAGAATTCTGTAGTGGAAAGTTATTTATATTTTGGCAAATAAACTACAGCTATAAAGCCTTAAATTATAGATTTTCTTCTTCACTGCAACTATTTCATGCTCATAATTATCTTTGATTAAGGGGGATTCCCCCCCTTTTCTCTGTTGTGCATGTGACATTTGTTTTTGTTTTTGTTTTTTGTCTGGGGAAGTGGGATATATTCTAGGCTTCCTCTTAGGATTTGAGATCTAAACCAAAATTATGGGGTGAAGATGTAAAGGAAAGTATGAATTGAAAAGAGAATTATTAGTAGAACATAGAGCAAAAACCAAACAGGGTAGGGGTAGGTGGCATGAAGAATAGAGCAAATTTTAACTGATATGCTCAGGGGTCTAGCTTGGGGTGGTAATAGGTGGATTCTGCTGTCCCTCTACAAGTAAGACAGAAACTAAAGAAAGAGATATAGGTATAGAGACGGACAAAAATGTAAATTTTGGACATTCTCATGAAATATTAGGTAGAACATCTTACTAGGTAGATGGAAATATAAATCTTCTGTCCTGAAATATAAATTTGTGCAACAGCAGTACAAAGGTGGTACTTGAAGCTAAAGGGTTAGATGAGATATTTAGGGGACTCTACAATGAGAAGCGGACTTTCAACACAACCCAGAGGAACAATGACATTGAAAGAGATGCCAGAATGAGAGGACAAGCATGAGAGATTCAGAAGGATGGATGCAGATGTAGCAAGAGGATCAAGAAATAGTCATGCCTCATAAGTCAGGAAGGAAGATAGTTTCAGGAGAAAGAAGTTAATAGTGGCCACTGCAAAAATATCCTAACTGGGCTTTCTGCTTTTAATTTCTTCCTCCATGCAGCGTAGCCTCATTCTTCTGTCCAAATTCTCTCTCCTAGTGCACAGATCCATTCACATTCTCAGGTATGTAGTTATTAGATGTCTATAGCATTCAAAGGGCTTCCCTGGTGGCTCATCTGGTAAAGAACCTGACTGCCAATGCAGGAGATGCAACAGATGCACGTTTGAAGATCCCCTGGAGAAGGAAATGTCAACCTGCTCCAGCATTCTTGCCTGGAAAATCCCACAAAGGAACAAAGGACAAAGGACAAAGGAACCTGGCAGGCTACAGTTCATGGAGTTGCAAAGAGTCGGACATGAATGAGTGAGCACACGTGGATATAGCACTCAAACTTTTATATACATATAATGGAATCACTGAGAAGTCCTTCTTATCATCTAAACCTAATGGGTTTTATTAAAAGGCTCCAGAGATGCTAATTTAGGATGCTTGGATCCAAGAATATGCCTTTAAAAAGGTCCCATATGGTTTAGATGCAGATGGTTTATTGATAATTTATGCAACAGTGGCCTAGGGGATGAAGTTCAAGTTTCCTGGAAAATGATTCATGGCCTTCTGCCTTTTGGTTCCAGTTTCCATTTGCACCAGCCCACCGCCATCATGGACTACATTTTAGCTCTGCCAGAATTACAAAATGAGTTGGTGGAGGAAACAGATTGAAAAGTCCTTCCTAGAAAAGGGACCAGGCTATGCAGAGAGGCCAAGCTGAGGCAACTAGTTTCTAAGAAAATGGGGAGTAACCTGATTTGAATGATAACACGCAAAGAGTCAGACAAGACTGAGCCACTAAGGGCAGCACAGCACCGATAGAACTAGTTCTGGTAAGGCAAGGCAGGTGCACTGTAGAGAGCCTTGAATGTCAGATGGGGCAAATTTACGGTTGTTCTGCAGGAAATGGAGATTCTTTCGTGCTTTGTTTATTTTTTTGGTCATTTTTTTTTCTCTTCGGGGATGTAAGTATCAGCCCATTCTTATTTCTGAAACTGTCTCTTTACTGCTGTTGTATTTCTGAGCCTAAACTTCACAGAGCGATTTGAAATGAAAGACCTAAAAAGACAATGTTGATTTTCTTAAAAAAAGGAGAATGAACTTGTTTAAAAAACAGAAATAGAGTCACAGATGTAGAAAAACAAACTTATTGTTATCAAGAAGGAAGGGGGAGGCGAGATAAATAGGAAGATGGGGACTGACATATACACACTACTATATATAAAATAAATAAACAATGAGGACCTGCTCTACAGCACAGGGAACTCTGCTTAGTACTCTGTAATGACCTATATGAGAAAATCTGCTCTAAACAATATATCTGCTCTCTATGTAGAATAGATATATGTATGCCACTGTGCTGTGCTTAGTCGCTCGGTCATGTCCGACTCTTTGTGACCGCATGGACTGCAGCCTGCCAGGGCCCTCTGTCCATGGGAGTCTCTCCAGGCAAAAATACTGGAGTGGGTTGCCATGCTTTCCTCCAGGGGATCGTCCCAACCCAGGGATCAAACCCAGGTCTCCTGCATTGCAGGCAGATTCTTTGCTGTCTGAGCCACCAGGGAAGCCCAGATATATGTGTATGTATAACTAATTCACTTCACAATGTATAACTAACACAACACTGTACATCAACTATACTCCAATAAAAATTTAAAAAAATATGGATCAGATCATAGAAAAAGAATGAAGACCTGAATCTTAGGGAAGAAAAATTTAAATTTCTGGGATGATTAGAGGGTCTTGAATTATCTAGACTTTAATTTAATCACAGTCACAAGGCAATTAGTCAACTTTCAGTTTTTCTAAGCCGGGTTGAGAAACAATTAAGCCACTGTGATTGTACTCTTAACCTTTGTGAAAGAAAAAAAGCACAATGTAGCTCAAGTGGCCGGAATTCTGACTCATCACCATAAAACTGAACACCATGTATTTTTCTCCAAGGGAAGATTTCAGCCCAGCCGGGTCCAAGAGAACATACGAGCACCTTATGCTGAACACACACTTAGAAAACTGGATGGGTTTTGCCATCTGCTAAGCCTCACATAGCCTCCAGTTTGAAGCTGAAGCGATGTCAAAAGCTGATTTAAGCAGCTTACATATGTTGCACTGCAGGAAAAACATTGGACGTCGGGGAACTCTGAAAAACAATGCTAGGCGTTTGGGGTCCATAAATGCTTAGTGTTTGTGACAAGTATGCCCGGTTGCCATAGGGCAACACTTTTTCCCCCTTAGATTTAAATGTTTTTCTCCTTTGCTTAGTAACAGAATTTTCACATTATCTTGTTGTGTATTTGCTGGCACCACAATAATCATTCATTGCAGCAGGTAAGGTTATTTTAGTTAATCACAACCTTCTTTTGTTGCTTAAAATTTGACAGAAAATGTCAGTACTGTGATACTTTAGAAATGTATCCTATGGATCTGCCATTATTGATTATGTTTTTGGAAAATCTAGTTACTTAAAAAATGAATAAACATAGTAGCTGACCTTTAAAATTCCTTAAGATTTCCGTATGCACACTGAACATTGTACAAATCACTCATCTTGTCCTGCAAGCCCTTTTCAGGTGTGATTGTACCCAATTTCATATAGTCTTATTTTCTCTCCTTATAATTTTCTACCTAGTGAATCTGTAACTTCGTGTCTTGAAACATGGATTAAAAAAAAATTTCTAGCTGCATCTACTAATGCAGCTTTTAAAAATCTAGGTATGCCTTTCCTTCCTTTTCAGCTTCTCCCCATCTTATCTTCCTGTGGATAACTTACCTGTTGCAAGGACCAGTTCAAGCTCTCCTTTTCCATGGAATCTTTTAGGATCATTTCTTGCAGTTCATTATGGCACTTAGCATGTTCTGCCTTTTTCAATAGTGCTAATAGGAATACATTCAAGCTCTGCTTTTAGTGGCCCTTCTTTCCCTTTATCATGTTCCCACCATGTGCATTTCAGACCCCTCCTCACGTATGTCTTGGGAAATTCTGAAAATTTCCAAGGCATGAGAATCAGCAGTTACAATAAGGAAGGGTATTAATTTTTCTGTTATTTTGTAGCTTTCAGAATGAGAGATTGCCCACTTAGAGATTTTATCATTCCTTTAGAACAGTCAGTAGATCTAGACACCTTTGTACACAGGAAGGCTACTGATTAGTGATGAATATTGGAAAACTTTCAGAGAGCCATGAGCTCTCCTGCCCCCCACTAACCCTTCATTGTTTGTTTTCTGCCACAGTCCCTCCAGGCTCATAATTGGGATTCCCAGGCTTACATATTTCCCATACCCATTCTTGTTCCTAGACACTTGACTTCATATTTCTGTGTGCTAAACTTTTGCCACCTCATAGTTGCTATTCCAGGCTTCTGAATGTGCTTATCCATCCCTCTCTTCCTCTATGTAGACAGGGATCCCTCCTATAACTCCTGAGAAGATAACTATTGATAGTATGAGGCTGCAGTATTTTGACAAAACTCTCCTTTAGCATGGAGTAGGAAATGTAAAAACCAGGCATTTGACACCAGTTTGTAAAGCTGATCTTCTATACTCTGTACCAGCATTCTACCAAGGCCTGGAAGTAGCAGTTTATCCCTCCTCTACTGGAGAATCTTCTTTCTCTATTGTCTTTTTAAATCTCATACCAAACCAAGGTAGCAGAAACAGATGTCAAAATAATCTCCATAGAAATGCATACTTTCCCCCAAGAAGTTAGCTTTTACATTATAAAACAGAATATATTAACATTTCTTCTTTAATTGAGGTATTGTCCAAGAGCAGTAGGTAAATGCTTGTGTTATTAATGACTAAAACTATTCATTGAATTGGTGTCAGGGCTTCCCTGGTGACGTGGACCATAAAGAGTCTGCCTGCAGTGTGGAGGACATGGGACCTTTCCCCAGGTCTGGAAGAACCCCTGGAGAAGGGAACGGCTACACACTTCAGTATTCTTGCCTGGAAAATTCCACGGACAGAGAAGTCTGGCAAGCTACAGACAATGGGTTTGCAAAGAGCGGAACACGATTCATTAAAGTGGTGAACAAGGTCTAAGACAGGGCTCTCCAAGGTCAAATTGTAGCTTACACCTTTGAAGCGTAGCAATTTCTTAGAGCAAGTGACATAAGGGTAGGTTCACTCCAATAAGTGAGACTGAATATTTTATCACTGATAGTGTTTAAAATGGCCAGTGCATTGTGACATTGAAAAGAAGTCTAACTTTCTTTAAAATTGATTTTATTGTTGTTTTACATTTCTCTATAGACAATACATTGTTTCACTGGTGGTGCAGAGAGAAGAGCAGGGTGAGCAAGGGGGCTGGCTCTGTTACTTGCCCCCTTGTCTGCCACTGCTTGGAACCTCCCCAAATGCCAACTGTCCTTGACTTACTAACTTTAAGAACAAGAGTCCTATCTGCAAAGAAGGGAGAAAGTGTTAGCAGCACTTTTGGGGGTGAAAGGAAATGACTAAATACATGCTTACATACTCTCCTGATGTCTAAGAATTCTTATTCAACTGGATTTCTATACAGTACTTCATCTAGAAAGCACCTGGCAAAAATGTGTGCTCACAGAGTTTTGTTTGAGTTGAGTTGAATATATATCTTCTTTATTTAAAATTCGTGCCTAATCAAGAATCATGGAGTTTCTTCTCAGGATCTCTTGGACTGTTATTCCCTGCACAACTAATATACTAATTTCTGTTTAGAAGGTGTGAGGTAGAAAGAGTTGGAGAGGTTGTGAGTCAGAATCTGTGGTTCAGGCTACCCATCCTGTCCAGGGCCAAGGAGAGGAATGGCTTTACATCAAATTTAACAGTGAAAAGATCTTCAAAAACAGACCACCTGGATTTGTCTCTATCTCCACCACCACTAGCTGTGAAACTAGGCAGGTTATTTATGTCACTATGTCTTAATTTTCTCATTTACAAGTTGGAGAGAAGAGCATGTTGTTTTTCATTAGAGTCATCATGCAGATTAAGTAATTCAAACCCTCAGCAGTGTGTGGGGCCAGGAATGCTTTGCACTGGTTGTGGGTGTGGAGTTTGGTGCAGACCACCCTGGAAAGCAGCCCTGAATGAGATTAAGTATCAGGAACACCCACATAATGACCCAGTGGTTCTACTCCCAAGAACAGATCCTAGAGACATTTTCTTACATAGCGTCGTAAGAAGACAAGTTACCCCAGTCGTTAAGTGGGGATGGAAACTAACATTTATGGAGTTCTTGCCAGGTGCCGGAGACTGTTGCCTCAGACACAGTTTGCCTCATTTAATCCTCAAGATGTCCTTATGGGATTATTTCTTTATCTCCCGTATCATTGAGAGAAATGAGGTTTCATAACCTGAGCAAGGACACACAGCTAATAATAGGCAAAGCTGGAATTCAAACTCAAGTGTATTTTTTACTCTATTCCAGTGTCTCATGCAGTGTCTAAAAAAGGTGATTATCTCTCTTCTCTTTCCCTCACAGATTGCTGTGTGGATGAGTTCATATTTTAGATCACATGCTTTTTCAGGTTTGTCTCCCTGTCATCTTTTTCTATTTTTACATATTAGCTCTCTTTCATCCCACACTTCCCCCCATTCTTTATAATCGATGCTTTTTCCCTACTTCATTGAAGATATTCACAGTTACTTTGGATATATAGATATATATATATGTATATATACATATTTTAATAGCAGATTGAAGGTTAAAATAATTCAGCTATGTGAACTAATAGTTACAAATTAAAAAGATTGGAATGTCAGCTATTATTTAAACAAATCAATTGCCTTTTAAGATGTTAGTCAGGTCAAACTATTCATTCCCTTCTTTTTTTTAAAGTCGATTCAGCTGAATAGAGCATTCTGGTTTTTAATGAGAGGGCTTTAGGACAAGTTCCAAGTTCATTGATTCCTGTCCTATCCATCCATTCTCTCACTTACTTCCTTAAAGAATAAACTGTGTCTCTTTAACTTTGAAAATGGAATTTAAATCTCCACTGATGGGAATAATTTCTACCCTTTGATAAAGGATATATGTCATATATGTTTTACTAATGGATTGGTCAGTCTGTATTAAGAGTTCCTAGGTGCCATTAATGTTCCAAACAATAATTTGTCATGTACGACCTGATGATGACTCAGTGTTGCAAGAGACCTGTGAACAGCTCACACACACACACGTACATACATACATACAAATACATGCATCCACCATCCTTGGATGTGGTTCATTGCGTAAAGATAAATTAGAGATTTCATTAACTTGCAGGTAATGACACAGGAGATCACAGAAAGTGGTTCACAATGGGTTTCATTATGGAAGAATAATGCTCTGGCCAAAAAAAAAGAGGGATAGTTTAATAACAAATGTTCTTCATTTGTGTTTGGTGCTGGGCTCTGTGAATTATTTATGTTTCTGGACAAGGCCTAGAAAGTATTTCAATGAAGCCTAATTTGTCAAGGTTACTTACACTTTACCATATTTTTCCTAACTATATCTTTCTGGATAGTACCATACATAAATATTTTCATTGTGTCGTGCATTTATTTGCAATATTGATGGCACTGTAAAATGTGGGCTATTAGCACCTCTTTAACCAATGTCAGACCAAGAATTAAAATCGGAAACACCAGTGTCTTCCTTTTAGAAATATGGAGGTTAACTTTGATTATTATTCAGCTTTTGTGGCTGATGAGCCAGCTATAAGTTATACTGTGGAAAATTTATTGTCTAGAAATCATGCTACTGAATATTTTATCTTACTGGAAATGTGCTATAAAGGGGCTGCATCTTTAATCAAATACATGATGATGTTGCAATCTCTTGGTTGTACTGTCATATTAAAAAGTTGAGGTTAAGCAAAACTAAAGACATAGCTTCTGGGGGAGAGCAGTGATTATGGATATGCATATAGATATTATTTCTCTAAGACATTAGATATTATTTCTCTAGGACTGTAGATATGTCTCTAAGACATTTTATTTTGTCTATGTTAAGCTTTCAACTGTGTTAGAAAGGAAAACGTGTTGGCTCATCATAAAATTTGGATTCTAGTGCCACCACGTAGAGAAGCGTGAGTGAACCAATACTCGGGGGGGAGGTGAAAAGGAGAGTCAAGTAATGGTCGCTCAAGTGTTTGCAGTTTCGATCTCTGATATATGTCCAAAATCTCAAAGAAAGCCTGAGGAAATTTCCTGTTCATCGGAAAGCAATTATTCTAAGGACAGAGACAAATCCTCGGTTAGTATGTGGAGGTACCCTAGGCACAAGCGGTGTTCTAAGTGCCTGGTTGCTGGTGGCCCCATTTCCTTTCCCCTCTACTGCCCCACAGGGTTGCTTATGAGGCTTTGCTGTCATTGCGTTGGGCTTGGTTTCGTTTAGACGTTTGAAAAAAGAAATGACTGTTCATCGTTGGATCTGACTTTTGGTTCAAGCCTCTTATGACTGTTGGACATGCTATATCTTGATGTTTTACTCTTTTTCAGTGACTTAAAAAAATAAGAAAGGGATCTCGAAGGAGATTTTTAGAACAACAACTAAATCCGAAAGAACTCTAGCTGAGAAAAGACCGATAGGAAGGTTGAAAACACTACTGAAATGTCAAAGCAGCATCAAGCTGGTCCTGACCTTGCTTAACTACTTTTAGTGTCAGTCTTACTGTTCCTTTATGACATTTTTCCTGTAGCTCAATTCCTCCTTTTTTTTCTTTTCTTTAAAATTAACTTATTTTTTATTGAAGGATAATTGTTTTACAGGATGTTATTTTTTTTTCTTCCTGTCCCCCTCAAAAGCTGCAGGAGCCTGTTTACTTATTGCACAAGATTTGAAACTACTTTATTGAGCCTTACAGTTGCTCAGTTCAGTTCAGTCGCTCAGTTCAGTTCAGTCGCTCAGTCTTGTCTGACTCTTTGTGACCCATGAATCGCAGCACACCAGGCCTCCCTGTCCGTCACCATCTCCTGGAGTTCACGCAAACTACAGTTTCTAGGTCATCCTAAATAATTGATGTGCAAACCAGTGCTGTTCAATTGAACATTTTTGATGATAGAAATATTCTGTGTCATGCTGTCTAATATAGTAACAGCTAGCCACATGTAGCAATTAGGCCCGTGAGATATGGTTAGTGTGTCTGTGAAATGAAATTTTAATTTAAATAGGCACATTAGACTGTTGGCCACCACAGTGAAACAACAGAGCCATATACATATATATTCAGGGTACTGTTGAGCAAGTTCAATGATGGTCATTTAAATATATTTTTAAGATACTTTTTCTAATTGTAGTGAAATTAAATACACTCATTATTGTGTTTGTTACTGTTGGCACAAATGGGTTGTAGAAGGAGAGATGGAGACAATCATATTTCTATGTATAAGTATACTTAAGAAAAATCCTGCATTTCAAGGCTTTTTTTGTAGTAAATATGTTTTACCAATAAGAATTTGGGGATTCATTTTAAAGGAAACTGGAAGTATGCTGAGATGAATTATAGCAGCTCTCTACTTATCTAACAGTCAGTATTCCATTAACTGTATCTATAAGAAAGGAGGTTAAGAAGTCAGCAATAAATAAAGGAGCTCTCTGAGTTGCCTCTGAAAAGTACCTGAGACCCCAGGATGTTGTTGATAATCTTGATTTTCCATGGTCTCTTGGGTCTTGCTCAGCTACACTGAAATGTAATTCTTCCTACAAAAGGTGGATATCTTCATCCTTTGACTTGATAACCCTCTCTAGGCACCTCTTTTGATCTGCAGAAATTCTGTCTGTCCTTGAAAGTCAAGCCCAGGCTCTTTGGGCCCTTTGACTTCTGTTTCTTAAACACTGTCCCTGGGAGTTCTTTCTCTGCAACTTAGGATGCAATGAAACATGAATAGATGCAGAAGAGAGGAGGCTGGGCAGGTTTAATATACCTAGAAAGTTGGCTGCTGCTCCAATACTGCTTTCCAAGTAGAAGCAGCATTGTCTTTGTCAGACAGGAGTTATAGAGGGTTGTGCACTTATAGACCCAAGGAGGATTGGGCTCCCCAGAGGCCCCTGGCTCTTATCAGCCCTTTATCTTCCCATTTCTAGTATTTACAGTCCCCTGCCTTCAGGGTGGGAGATTATTTTCTTCTCTTATTCATAAAAAATATATGGTTATCTGATAGTCATTGATCTCACGGATGTAGATAACAGGCATCTCTCTTAAACTTTGATTCCCCCTTTAGGTATTCTGGACTGCTTTCACGTAGTTGCTTTTTTTTTTTTTTTCTTTCTTTCCTAACACCATACTTCAGTTTATAAAAGTTAGCCAACATTCTCCAGTTCCCTTAAATCTGGGTCTCTTGTCCTTACTTGCTCTGGATATTGTGAGCACATAGTCTGCGCTCAAAAGACAATCAGTGAGGGCTGAACCAACTGCTTTGCTGCTAAGGAACAAGGACTGCCATCTGCTCAGCTCAGGATCTTGGAGTCCTCACTGGTCTCCCATTTTACCAGACTCAATCTGATCTGCCAGTTGCAACAGCTCATGTCTCAAAGCGTGTGTATAAGTTAGTATTGCTTGGATTTCAAGTGGCAACATCTCAAATGGACTCACTTAAGCAAAAGATGGGAATTATTCAAAATATACAGGGCCATTTCATAGAACAACAAGGCCGTGGGAAGCATCGCTAAGCAGTCAGGCCACATACATGAGTCCCTGACTTACACACCTTCAGAAATCCCTCTGCTTCTCATCATTGCTTTTCTCTGTTTATTCCTATCATTCTTCATTCCTGCTCTAGATGCTGTCTTCATTGTGGGAAATACAGCCAATGACCACTCCACCTACTGGGTCACAAGTCCATATATACTGGAAAAGGTTCTGTTGGTCCAATTTGGATCATGCATCTGTAGCCAGGATGACAGGATCATGACTAATAACATACTATGTTCATAGTAATTACAAACCTGTAGGGTGGGGCAGGGACATACTCCCCAGAACACTAGGGTTGCCAGGTGGACAAAATGATTATCATTTTTAGCTCAGTGGTTTTCCTCTCTTTTTTCATTTTTTCAGCTCTAATAATTGCCAAGTCCAATTCAAATGGCAGCATAACCACAGCATTGCCCCTTTAATAAAAATCTCTAGAAGTGTGAGATAGGCATAGTTTAAATTAGGAAACTGGACACAGAATATTTACTGCTATTTACTACTCTATGATTTTGGCTTCATTTCCCTCACCAGTGAAAATGAGGAAGTGAAAGATAGATTGAGGTTTGTCTGTAGGACTTTAAAACTCAGCAAAGGAGGATTATATAATTTTTTGAACAAAAATTTTAAAGTGGTATTTTTAGGACTTTGTAATTTGGCAGTTGGTGTTGATCAGGAAGTTTATAGCCCCAAATCAGTAGCTTTAGAGATGATCAGGGCGGTGTTTAGCATGAGAAGGCCTAGCCAGATAAGCAGGAAGCCCCATGGTGACACAGGATATCATCCGATCTTGACGGTCGGCTGGTGGTCGAATGTCTCATTTCTTAGTGCTCATATCCTCTCTGCTTTCATGCACTACACTTAACATCTGCTTTTTATCCACTAAGCCAGCCATTTCACTTTTAATTCCAGAGCTTTGTACAGGCTTTTTTTGTTATTTAGTTACTCTAACTTATTTTTTGAATTTTGCTCAACTAGGATTTTCAGAGAGAAGATAAAGTGAATGAGACAAAGCTGAGAAAATTGTGAATAGAAAATGGAAATATCTCAACAACAGATTACTGGAAAATTATATCCAAAAAAGTAAAGTCAATCCAATATGTATTTTGGTTTTAGTATCTACTATTTTTAAGACTGTTTTAGTCAAAGGGACTAACGCCTTTCTGGGGTTGGAAACAGAAATCAGTTAGGGTACAGATTCAGAAATTTAGGTTGTGCTTTCTATATTGTTTATAAGATAATAGATATGGAATCCATGGTGCTTATTGAGCAACTAGCAAAATAATAAAATATTGCCACAGTAAATTTAAAGCAAATAAATAGGAATGTTTTTCTTAATTAGATACCATCATATGCTCTACTTTAGCATAATCTCTAACATCTGTCAGATATAGAAATCGTTATAGGATAAAAACTTTAAATTCAGAGCATTCTATTTCATTAGCTTAAAATTGTTTTCTGAATTAAGAGAAGAATTGAGTATTTGATATTAGTAACAGCACATTTTGATTAGAGGCCAGTGAGAGCACGGCCTGAGAAGCAGTGAATTACGAGTCAGACTTCAAGTATGGTCTCCAGAGGGGGCAGTAGGATAAACTTCATTATAGTGTATTTTCTTCTTTTCCTGCCTTCTGCCTCCAGAAAGCTATTTAGCATGTAAATAGCACTACATACGAAATGGATTCTCCACTCTGACAATATTTTGAATGGCTTGCAGAACTTTAGAACAAATGTAGATGACAGAGCCCATCCTAGACCAATTCACTTAGAATCTCTAGGATGACACATAGGCACAGCCATGTTAAAAATACTTCCTAGTTGATTCCAATGTGTAAACTAGTACTGAGAATCGCTGATGGAAGAGATGAAAAAGAATCACGAATCTCTAGCAATCAAGAGTTTTGAATTCCTATTCACATACAGGGCAATGCAATGCAACTATATCTCAATTTCCTTAGCTGGAAATAAAGGGATGAGACTAGAAGACCTTATGTATTTTTCTGGCTCTATGAGTCTTTAGAATTACTCATGGGAATTTGTGCATAAACATAATAAAAAGTTATGTTAGTAGACCCAGTATGCTGCTGCTAAGTCACTTCAGTCGTGTCCGACTCTGTGTGACCCCATAGATGGCCGGCAGCCCACCAGGCTCCCCCATCCCTGGGATTCTCCAGGCAAGAATACTGGAGTGAGTTGCCATTTCCTTCTCCAATGCATGAAAGAGAAAAGTGAAAGTGAAGTTGCTCAGTCTGTCCGACTGTTAGCGACCCCATGGACTGCAGCCCACCAGGCTACTCCGTCCATTGGATTTTCCAGGCAAGAACACTGGGGTGGGGTGCCATTGCCTTCCCCGAGACCCAGTATAGTTAAACAAATTCTATTACAATGAATCTATCAATAATGCAAATAATACATATATAAAGCCTATGATAATGTTTTTGAATTCAGTAGAGATTACGTTCAGAAATTAAATCATTCAGTATTTCCCTGCTAGAGATACTTCAACAAATTAAAAAAAAAAACAAAAACAAACTATTTTACTCAGCAAACTATCCTCTTCCTTGTTATCATCATAATTATGTAGAGAAGATTTTTTATCAGGTCTTATAATTTCACATTAGTCAGTGTTTCTCAGTGATTGCCTATTAATTTTTCAATATTTTTCTTGATAATGTTGAAGATATGTCATCATAACAACATGTTAGGCCACCTGAACAATGTTTCATTTGTCAAAGGCCAAGAGACCCTTGGAATCATTTCCCCATTCTTTCCATGGATTTAACCTACATCCATCATTGAGTTCAGTATAGATTTCATACTATTGCCTGTGGGCATAACTTCAAAGAGAAAAATGGTGGATAGAATTCTTGCTTTACTTGAACTCTTATTTTTTTCTCTTTCTCTCACTTCTCTCTCTCAACCCATTTAAGTTTAAGGCAACTATACTTTATCATTCTCATTTTATAAATGAAAAAAATGAGAGTCTGAAGGCTTTGTTATTTTCCCAGTTTGCATAACCAGTATGGGGCTTCCCTAATGGCTTGGATGGTAAAGAACACACCTGCAATACAGGAGACCAGGGTTTGATCTGTGGGTCAGGAAGATCCTCTCTCTGGAGAAGGGAATGGCAATATACTCCAGTATTCTTGCTTGGAGAATTCCATGGACAGAGGAGCCTGGTGGGCTACAGCCTGTGGAGTTGCAAAGAGTCAGACATGACTGACCGATTAATACTATAACAGCAAATTAATATCATGACTCTTGCACTTAAAACTCAGCAGCTTTTTGTGAACTCCCCTCCCAAGTGTTCATTCAATAAACACTTAAGGAAAATCATTTGTGTGCATGGGGATATGGGTGATAGAAAGTCAATGAGATTAAGTCTCAACAGGATTCCTCTTAAGAGGGAAGAACCTATGAGTTTTTGGCAACATAATTATTTCTCAGGATAGAAGCTGACACCTGAAAATGAAGGGAACTCGATGTTGGTGTAGCTACCCTGCTGGGTAAGAGGGAGGTTTTGCTTGTTGCTCCTGAGGAGGAGGAGGGAGAGATGAGAGATGACGGAAGGAAGAGACTGGGCAGAAACAGGAGAGGCCAGGAGATTGTGACCTACCTCAACCCTAGTCAAATCTAACTAAGTCCTGGATACTCATAATGTACTGCTGCTACTGCTAAGTCACTTCAGTCATGTCCGACTCTGTGCGACCCCATAGGCGGCAGCCCACCAGGCTCCCCCANAGAAACAGGAGAGGCCAGGAGATTGTGACCTACCTCAACCCTAGTCAAATCTAACTAAGTCCTGGATACTCATAATGTACTGCTGCTACTGCTAAGTCACTTCAGTCATGTCCGACTCTGTGCGACCCCATAGGCGGCAGCCCACCAGGCTCCCCCATCCCTGGGATTTTCCAGGCAAGAGTACCAGAGTGGGTTGCCATTACCTTCTCCAATGCATGAAAGTGAAAAGTGAAAGTGAAGTTGTTCAGTCGTGTCCGACTCTGAAACTCCATGGACTGCAGCCTACCAGCCTCCTCCATCCATGGGATTTTCCAGGCAAGAGTACTGGAGTGGGTCGCCATTGCCTTCTCTACTCATAATGTAAGTGAATCCTATATTGAAACTAATAATCCTTAGTTCTTCATTAAGAATGTCCCAGGACCATTGGAGATGTATAAGGAAGACTGTGTGGCATAGAGATGCATAAGGAAGAAGGCAGTCAACCACTCGAACTGCGGAATTGGGTTCAGGACAAGTCTAAAGATGCGTCTGCCTGGCAGTAAGTGGGTGTAGGGGAAGGGAAAAATCATTAACTGACATGTGTTATCCCAAAATGAATAGGATAAGCCCTACCATTCTCAGCTAAAAACAAAAGATTCTGAATAATTTGAGAAACTGCAGCAATGTGCAAATGATTTACTTGTACTCTATTAAAGTAATTGCCAATGACACAATAGTCCCATGTTTCAAGATACGCCAAGGATTATCAAAATAGAAAATTTAGAAGTATAGCAAGTCATAGTGGCATCCTACATTATTTCCTTAGATGAGCACCGCAGATCTGTGGAGGTCAGAATGATGGAGGTCAACATTTGTGTGGTTATAGAATATTTAAAATTCAAGGATTTAACTAATGCATTCTTTTCCCCTTAGACACACAGTGTTTCAGTATTGTAGGCTTGTATGTAATGTGTGTGAATCCACCTAATTTTCTAACCTGAACTTAAGTTTTCTTAGTGTCAAATTGCTAAAATAGGCTTTATTACATTTACTACATTTGAAATAACTGCTGAGACCTGCTTTATTTTTTTTTGGGTGATGAAATATTACTAAATTTCTCATAATGTACTAAGACAATGATTTGGATAAGTGAGTCACATATTTACAAGATGCTGTTCTTTTGTTTTAATGTGAAAGGTAATCTTAAATTACTTTAATAGAGCATATGCCTCTGTAATAAGTCAGTCTCCAAAATTTAATTGTTTACAATGAATATGCCAGTTTCTTTAGAAGATAGATTGTTCTACTGGTTAAAAATATTAAGCAATTCCCAAAGCACTTAAATTCAATTTCATTTGATTAGTTCATTACAGTTTTCCATTTAAGCAAAGACAACAGTCTTCAGAATAATGATTCTAACCCCCAAATTTTCTAAATTTAAGTCAGGTAATTAGTGTGTGTGTTCTCCATAAGAAACAGGTAATTATAATGGTAAATGCCCATTGGTTACATTTACTGGGAAGAGTAGATGTCTTATTTGTGTGTTTTAATGACATCAGAATGGCTCTAAAAACCAGGATTGAATTGCAACTTGTGTACTTTCAAAATCTGCTGTTTACTGCTTGTATAATAAATTTGTCATACCTGTTTCATAAATTCTACATAAATGACACTTGAGCTGAATGCTACTTGTGTTCATCTTAGAAGAAAATCAAATGAGTATATAATCTGACATGAAAACATTGATACAATACCACACTAACTTGCATTTTCTGACTAAGGAAGATCAACAAAGATATTTTAAGCTTTGGTCAATAAGAACCCTGCTTGAGGAGCTTATATTCTGCTGGGTCTGCAGTTGTAGTCACTGGGGATCTGATTAGCTTCATGTGTGTCTTTTCTCATTTATCATCTACCTTATATCCATACCCAAATGAGAGTTAATAGGGGCATGATGAGGAAGTTGTCATACTTCTCTTCAGAGGTGTGACTTCCCCCACACAAAAATGTGGAAATAGATTTTTCTCTTCTTCATGACAAGAGGAATATTTTTTCCATTTAGTTTTCTGGGTACCTTAAAAAAGCATATGTTATCTTTTTTCATGGACCATTGAAAATGAATGGGTTCAATACAGTAGTCATTTTAAGCAAAACAGATAATAAAATTGGTCTCCTGGTTTGACACACAAGTCTTGGAGAACTTTCCTGTATGGAAAGCATGCATGAGCTTCTGAATTTATAGTGCCATAGACCAGAACCTAGAGTTTAGTGAATCTCTAAGAGTAAATGCTTCTCAAGAAAATAATTTTTTTGAAGATAATTATTTGGTCTATGCTGGTGATCTCTCTGCTTCATCACACATCATTACATGTTTTGCTTTTGAAAAATCTCTACATCATTCATTCCAGGCTACCTTTGTCAAAGGTATTTATATATGAACAAATATAAATTATAGTCATCTATTGTCATTGATCCTCAGCATCACTTCCCTCTTGCCTAGAATGAACCACATTGCATTTTCACATTCAATTCAACTAATTTGATTTGGTTAAACATTATATACTATATCTACTATTGTGAGATTATTTTATGTTGTTACTACCCAGATACAAAGTATAAAGCAAATGTACCTTAAGGAATTTATTGTTTGAAATCTTTCTATTCCTTTCCTTTCCCTAATACATAATTTGCAAATGAACTTTTCCTGTCAAACCCAGAAGTAGAAAGTTCTCAAACAAAGGATAAAGTAGGATGGCATTTGTTCCAGAGAAGTGCTGGATAGTCCAAGTTATTGATTTAGCTAGGGATTTCCTCCAGAGATCATGTACAAAATGACCTTTGTTTCTTTTCTTTACATCTAGATCATTTTCAGATGTTTTTTTCCAGGATTCCACTTATGATAGATCTTTGATGGGACACATAAAGAAATGATGTAGGTAGACTGATGTGACAGATGCCATCAATAAATGCCTTCACAAAAATACTTGCCTGTCACAAGTTAATTTGATGCAATATTTTCTATCATGAGGGTGGATTAATTTTGTCCGTTTTCTCCTCTTGTCGTAATTCTTGTCATGTGAATAAGAATGTATTATAAAGAACATACTAGATATTATAATTATGTGATAACTCATTTTTGTGACAAAGAATATAATGAGACCAGACAATAGAGCAAATTCGTCATATTCTTACAGTGAACTTAATATTGATTTCCTGGCTTTTCTTGTTGATTTCGAGGGCATGTCACTTATGGTTTTATACCAACCAAATGATTAAAGAAGCCACCACTGAAAGACTTGTACTGATTACAAAAGCCTTTTCAACAGGGAAATAATAGAACCATTTTGATTTTCTTTCCTTTCCTGTTTAAACAATTATTTAATGTATATCTGTGATTTCATTTTGATGAAGAAAGACTCATTGATTTCACAGTTATTCAAAAAGTATTATAAACTTGAAGCTTGGACTGCATTTGTCATTGAGGAAAGAGTATATTTTCTCAATAAATAATTATTATAAGTCACAAAGAAAAAACAAAGTTTTATATTAAAGAATCTTTCCAAAATATCCATCATATTTTTTCCCAGTAACTAAAGCAAAGCAGTCCCTTTGAGTGTGGTCTGCAGCAGCAGCCAGGAATCTCTGATTCAGGATCTACCTCCCTAGTAAACACACTGGTTGTTTTTAATTACCCTCCATTTCTACCACCTCCATCCTAACTCCATGGATCCTCCCATTTCTTCTTTTCATGTTATAACAAAGAGGGAAGCAATTATTTACAAGCAACCACTTCTTTTGTACACCTTCAGGTGTTAAAATAGAAACATAGGAGGTTTCCTTTAAAGGTTTCTTTCACTAAGACATTAGTGAAAATTGGAGCTAGAAGAATAGTCCTATAATTGGCACCCTATCTCAGTAGCATATTTGCTATCACTCCTATGGTCATTATGATTAGTAAAAATCAGATATAATCACTCTTTTATTCTCAGTTCAGATAGCTCCTCAGAATCCTTCTTAACAAACACAGTGTGGTACTGATGAATCTGTTTGTAGGGCAGGAATAGAAACAATGGCTTCCCTGGTGGCTCACATGGTGAAGAATCCAGAGTGAAGTAAGCCAGAGAGAAAAACACCAATACAGTATACTAATGCGCATATATATGAAATTTAGAAAGATGGCAACGATAACCCTGTATGTGAGACAGCAAAAGAGACACAGATGAATAGAGGGAAAAAAAAATAAAAAAAGAATCTGTGCAATGCTGGAGATCTGGGTTCTATCTGGATTGGAAAGATCCCCTGGAAGAGGGCATGGCAACCCACTTTAGTATTCTGGCCTGGAGAATCCCGTTGGACAGAGGAACCTGGTGGGCTACAGTCCATGGGGTCGCAAAGAGTTGGACCTGCGGAGCAACTAAGCACAGCACAATAGGAACACAGACTAGAGTACTGACTTGTTGGAGAGAGCAGGGGGAGGCGAGTGTGGGAGGAATGGGAGAGTGGCATTGGCATACCTGCATTCCCATGTGTAAAAGAGATGGCTGGTGGGAAGCTGCTACTTGAAACAGGGAGCCCTACCCCAGCCACTGCTCTGTGATGACCGAGCGGTGTGGGAAAGCAGTGGGGCTGGGAGGGAGGTTCAGGAGAGGGGGGATATGTATATCCTTAAGCCTGAGATAGCTGGAGTAAACGGGAAAGATTGGCTTTAGAGGATAAAATGAAGCAGGGCAAAAGCTAACAGAGTTTTGCCAAGAGAATGCACTGGTCATAACAAACAACCTCTTCCAACAGCACAAGAGATGACTCTACACATGGACACCACCAGATGGTCAATACTGAAATCATATTGATTATATTCTCTGCACCGTATATGGAGAAGCTCCATACAGTCAGCAAAAACAAGACTAGGAGCCGACTGCGGCTCAGACATGAACTCCTTCTTGGAAAAATCAGACTTAAATTGAAGAAAATAGGGAAAACCACTAGGCCATTCAGATATGACCTAAATCAAATACCTTGTGATTATACAGTGGAGGTGACAAGAGATTCACGGGATTAGATCTGGTAGACAGAGTGCCTGGATAACTATTGATGGAGATTTGTAACATTGTATCAGAGCTAGTGATCAAAACCATCCCAAAGTAAAAGAAATGCAAAAAGGCAAAATAGTTGTCTGAGGAAGACTTACAAATAGCTGAGAAAAAAAAGAGAACTAAAAGGCAAAAGAGAAATGGGAAGATAAACCCATCTGAAAGCAGAGACCCAAAGTACAGTAAGGAGAGATAAGAGAGCCTTCCTAAGTGAACAATGCAAAGAAACAGAGGAAAACAATAGAATGGGAAAGACTAGAGATCTCTTCAAGAAAATAGACAGGATGTAGGTAGACTGATGTGACAGATGCCATCAATAAATGCCTTCACAAAAATACTTGCCTGTCACAAGTTAATTTGATGCAATATTTTCTATCATGAGGGTGGATTAATTTTGTCCGTTTTCTCCTCTTGTCGTAATTCTTGTCATGTGAATAAGAATGTATTATAAAGAACATACTAGATATTATAATTATGTGATAACTCATTTTTGTGACAAAGAATATAATGAGACCAGACAATAGAGCAAATTCGTCATATTCTTACAGTGAACTTAATATTGATTTCCTGGCTTTTCTTGTTGATTTCGAGGGCATGTCACTTATGGTTTTATACCAACCAAATGATTAAAGAAGCCACCACTGAAAGACTTGTACTGATTACAAAAGCCTTTTCAACAGGGAAATAATAGAACCATTTTGATTTTCTTTCCTTTCCTGTTTAAACAATTATTTAATGTATATCTGTGATTTCATTTTGATGAAGAAAGACTCATTGATTTCACAGTTATTCAAAAAGTATTATAAACTTGAAGCTTGGACTGCATTTGTCATTGAGGAAAGAGTATATTTTCTCAATAAATAATTATTATAAGTCACAAAGAAAAAACAAAGTTTTATATTAAAGAATCTTTCCAAAATATCCATCATATTTTTTCCCAGTAACTAAAGCAAAGCAGTCCCTTTGAGTGTGGTCTGCAGCAGCAGCCAGGAATCTCTGATTCAGGATCTACCTCCCTAGTAAACACACTGGTTGTTTTTAATTACCCTCCATTTCTACCACCTCCATCCTAACTCCATGGATCCTCCCATTTCTTCTTTTCATGTTATAACAAAGAGGGAAGCAATTATTTACAAGCAACCACTTCTTTTGTACACCTTCAGGTGTTAAAATAGAAACATAGGAGGTTTCCTTTAAAGGTTTCTTTCACTAAGACATTAGTGAAAATTGGAGCTAGAAGAATAGTCCTATAATTGGCACCCTATCTCAGTAGCATATT
Organism: Oreotragus oreotragus; assembly: GCA_006410675.1. Lineage (NCBI taxonomy): Eukaryota > Metazoa > Chordata > Mammalia > Artiodactyla > Bovidae > Oreotragus > Oreotragus oreotragus. The sequence continues at coordinate 315,556 of SJYX01021176.1, read as the reverse complement.
TGCTATCACTCCTATGGTCATTATGATTAGTAAAAATCAGATATAATCACTCTTTTATTCTCAGTTCAGATAGCTCCTCAGAATCCTTCTTAACAAACACAGTGTGGTACTGATGAATCTGTTTGTAGGGCAGGAATAGAAACAATGGCTTCCCTGGTGGCTCACATGGTGAAGAATCCAGAGTGAAGTAAGCCAGAGAGAAAAACACCAATACAGTATACTAATGCGCATATATATGAAATTTAGAAAGATGGCAACGATAACCCTGTATGTGAGACAGCAAAAGAGACACAGATGAATAGAGGGAAAAAAAAATAAAAAAAGAATCTGTGCAATGCTGGAGATCTGGGTTCTATCTGGATTGGAAAGATCCCCTGGAAGAGGGCATGGCAACCCACTTTAGTATTCTGGCCTGGAGAATCCCGTTGGACAGAGGAACCTGGTGGGCTACAGTCCATGGGGTCGCAAAGAGTTGGACCTGCGGAGCAACTAAGCACAGCACAATAGGAACACAGACTAGAGTACTGACTTGTTGGAGAGAGCAGGGGGAGGCGAGTGTGGGAGGAATGGGAGAGTGGCATTGGCATACCTGCATTCCCATGTGTAAAAGAGATGGCTGGTGGGAAGCTGCTACTTGAAACAGGGAGCCCTACCCCAGCCACTGCTCTGTGATGACCGAGCGGTGTGGGAAAGCAGTGGGGCTGGGAGGGAGGTTCAGGAGAGGGGGGATATGTATATCCTTAAGCCTGAGATAGCTGGAGTAAACGGGAAAGATTGGCTTTAGAGGATAAAATGAAGCAGGGCAAAAGCTAACAGAGTTTTGCCAAGAGAATGCACTGGTCATAACAAACAACCTCTTCCAACAGCACAAGAGATGACTCTACACATGGACACCACCAGATGGTCAATACTGAAATCATATTGATTATATTCTCTGCACCGTATATGGAGAAGCTCCATACAGTCAGCAAAAACAAGACTAGGAGCCGACTGCGGCTCAGACATGAACTCCTTCTTGGAAAAATCAGACTTAAATTGAAGAAAATAGGGAAAACCACTAGGCCATTCAGATATGACCTAAATCAAATACCTTGTGATTATACAGTGGAGGTGACAAGAGATTCACGGGATTAGATCTGGTAGACAGAGTGCCTGGATAACTATTGATGGAGATTTGTAACATTGTATCAGAGCTAGTGATCAAAACCATCCCAAAGTAAAAGAAATGCAAAAAGGCAAAATAGTTGTCTGAGGAAGACTTACAAATAGCTGAGAAAAAAAAGAGAACTAAAAGGCAAAAGAGAAATGGGAAGATAAACCCATCTGAAAGCAGAGACCCAAAGTACAGTAAGGAGAGATAAGAGAGCCTTCCTAAGTGAACAATGCAAAGAAACAGAGGAAAACAATAGAATGGGAAAGACTAGAGATCTCTTCAAGAAAATTAGAGAAACCAAGGGAACATTTCATGCAAAGATAGGCACAAAAAGGACAGAAACAGTATGGACCTAACAGAAGAAGTAGATATTAAGAAGAGGTGGCAAGAATACACAGGACTATACAAAAAAGATCTTTACAAACCAGATATCATGATGGTGTGATCACTCACCTAGACCCAGACATATTGGATGCGAAGTCAAGTGGGCTCTTCAGAAACATCTCTATGAACAAAGCTACTGGAAGTGATGGAAATCCAGATGAGTTGTTTCAAATTCTTAAAGATGATGCTGTGAAAGTGCTGCACTCAATATGCCAGCTAAATTGGAAAATTCAGCAATGGCCACAGGACTGGAAAAAGTCAGTTTTCATTCCAATCCCAAAGAAAGGCAATGCCAAAGANGCTGTGAAAGTGCTGCACTCAATATGCCAGCTAAATTGGAAAATTCAGCAATGGCCACAGGACTGGAAAAAGTCAGTTTTCATTCCAATCCCAAAGAAAGGCAATGCCAAAGAATGTTCAAACTATTGCACAATTATGCTCATTTCACACGCCAGCAAGGTAATGCTCAAAATCCTTTAAGCTAGGCTTCAACATTATGTGAACTGAGAACTTCCAGATTTCAAGCTGGATTTGGAAAAGGCAAAAGAACCAGAAGTCATATTGCCAAGATCTGTTGGATCACAGAAAAAGCAAGAGAATTCCAGAAATACATCTACTTCTGCTTTATTGACTACGCTAAAGCCTTTGACTGTATAGATCACATCAAACTGGAAAAGTCTTAAAGAAATGGGAATACCAGACCAACTTACCTGCCTCCTTAGAAATCTGTATGCAGGTCAAGAAGCCACAGTTAGAAATAAACATGGAACAATGGACTGATTCAGAATCGGAAAGGAGTTTGTCAAGGCTGTACATTGTCACCCTGCTTATTTAATTTATATGCAGAGTCAGTTCAGTTCAGTTGCTCAGTCGTGTCTGACTCTTTGCAACCCCATGAGCTGCAGCACGCCAGGATTCCCTGTCCATCATCAACTCTCAGAGCTTGCTCAAACTCATGTCCATCGAGTTGGTGATGCCACCCAACCACCTTATCCTCTGTTACCCCTTTCTCCTTCTGCCTTCAAGCTTTCCCAGCATCAGAGTCTTACAAATGAGTCAATTCTTCACATCAGGTAGCCAAAGTATTGGAGTTTCAGCTTCAGCATCAGTCACTCCAATGAATATTCAGGACTGGTTTCCTTTAGGATGGACTGGTTTGATCTCCTTGCAATCCAAGGGACTCTCAAGAGTCTTCTCCAAGACCACAGTTCAAAAGCATCAATTCTTCAGCACTCAGCTTTCTTTATAGTCCAACTTTCCCATCCATACATGACTATAAAACCATAGCTTTGACTTGATCGATATTTGTTGGTAAAGTAATGACTCTGCTTTTTAATATGCTGTCTAGGTTGTAGCTTTTCTTCCAAGGGACAAGCATCTTTTAATTTAATGGCTGCAGTCACCATCTGCAGTGATTTTGGAGTTCAAAAAAATAAAGCCTGTCACTGTTTCCACTGTTTCCCCATCTATTTGCCAGGAAGTAATGGGACTGATGCCATAATCTTAGTTTTCTGAATGTTGATTTTTAAGCCAACTTTCTCACTCTCCTCTTTCACTTTCATCAAGAGGCTCTTAATTCTTTGGTTTCTGCCATAAGGGTGGTGTCATTTGCATATCTGAGGTTATTGATATTTCTCCCAGCAATCTTGATTTCAGTTTGCATACATCCAGTCTGACATTTTGCATGATGTAAGCTGCATTTAAGTTGAATAAGCAGGGTGATAATATATAACCTTGGTGTACTCCTTTACCTATTTGAAACCAGTCTATTGGTCCATGTCCAGTTCTAACTGTTGCTTCTTGACCTGCATACAGATTTCTCAGGAGGCAGGTCAGGTGGTCTGGTATTCCTATCTCTTTATGAATTTTCCACAGTTTGTTGTGATCCACACAGTCAAAAGTTTTCACGTAGTCAATAAAGCAAAAGTAGATGCTTTTCTGGAACTCTGTTGCTTTTTGATGATCCCAATGGATGTTGGCAAATTGATCTCTGGTTCCTCTGCATTTTCTAAATCTAGCTTGAATATCTGGAAGTTCACGGTTCACATACTGTTGAAGCCTGGCCTGGAGAATTTTGATCATTACTTTGCTAGAGTGTGAGATGAGTGCAGTTGTATGGTACTTTGAACATTCTTTGACACTGCCCTACCTTGGGATTGGAATGAAAACTGATCTTTTCTAGACCTGTGGCCACTGCTGAGTTTTCCAAATTTGTTGGGATATTGAGTGCAGCACTTTCACAGCATCATCTTTTAGGAATTGAAATAGCTCAACTGGAATTCCATCACCTCCACTAGCTTTGTTCATAGTGATGCTTTCTAAGGCCCACTTGACTTCACATTCCAGGATGTCTGGCTCTAGGTGAGTGATCACACCATCGTATTTATCTTGGTCATAAAAATATTTTTTGCATAGTTCTTCTGTGTATTCTTGCCACCTCTTCTTAATATCTTCTGCTTCTGTTAGGTCCATATCATTTCTGCCCTTTATTGTGCCTATTTTTGCATGATATGTTCCCTTGGCATCACTAATTTTCCTGAAGAGATCTCTAATCTTTCCCTTTCTATTGTTTTCCTCTGTTTCTTTGCATTGATCACTGAAGAAGGCTTGTGCTATTATTTGGAATTCTGCATTCAAAAGGTATATCTTTCCTTTTCTCCTTTACCATTCGCTTTTCTTCTTTTCTCAGCTATTTGTAAGGCCTCCTCAGACAACTATTTTTCCTGTTTGCATTTCTTTTTCTTGGGGATGGTCCTGATCACTGCCTATGCTGTGCAATGTCATGAACCTCTGTCCATAGTTCTTCAGGAACTCTGTCTATCAGATATAATACCGTGAATCTGTTTCTCACTTCCACTGTATAATCATAAGGGATTTGATTTAGGTCATACCTGAATCGTCTAGTGGTTTTCCCTACTTTCTTTAAGTCTTAATTTGGCAGTAAGGAGTTCATGATCTGTCCCACAGTCAGCTCCCAGTCTTGTTTTTGCTGACTGTATAAATTTCTCCATCTTTGGCTACAAAGAATATAATCAATCTGATTTCGATATTGACAATCTGGTGATGTCCATGTGTAGAGTCTTCTCTTGTGTTGTTGGAAGGTGTTTGCTATGTCTAGTGCATTCTCTTGGCCAAATTCTGCTATCCTTTGTATGCGGAGTACATCATGTGAAATACTGGGCAGGATGAAGCACGAGGTAGAATCAAGATTACTAGGAGAAATATCAATAATCTCAGATAGCAGATGAAACCACTCTTATGCCATAAAACAAAGAGAAACTAAAAAGCCTTTTGATGAAGGTGAAAGAGGAGAGTGAAAAAGTTGGCTTAAAACTCAACATTCAAATAACGAAGATCATGGCATCCAGTCCCATCACTTCATGGCAAATAGTTGGGGAAACAATGGAAACAGTGACAGACTTAATTTTCTTGGGCTCCAAAATCACTGTGGATGGTGACTGCAGTCATGAAAATAAAAGACATTTGCTCCTTGGAAGAAAAGTTATGGCAAATATCGTGTATTAAAAAGCAGAGCCATTAATTAGCTGACAAAGGTCCGTATATTCAAAGCTATGGTTTTTGTAATAGTCACGTACAGATGTGAGAGTTGGCTTATAAAGAAGGCTGAGAGTGAAGAATTAATGCTTTTGAACTGTGATGTTGAAGAAGACTCTTGAAAGTTCCTTGGACAGCAAGGAGATCAAACTTGTCAATCCTAAAGGAAATGAGCTTTGAATATTCATTAGATAAACTGATGCTGATGCGCCAGTACTTTGGCCACCTGATGCGAAGAGTCAACTCATTAGAAAAGATCCTGATGCTGGGAAAGATTGAAGGCAGGAGGAGAAGGGGATGACAGAAGATGAGATGGTTGGATGGCATGACTGACTCAATGGACATGGGTGTTTGCAAGCTCCAGGAGATTGTGAACGACAGGATAGTCTGGCATATTGCAGTCCGTGAGGTTGCAAAGAATCAAATATTATTGAGCAACTGAACAGCAGGCTGATTCATGTTGTTGTACGGAAGAAACAACAGAACATTGTAAAGCAGTTATCCTCCAATTAACAAAAAAGAAATTAGTTGCTGATAATTGGTTTTGTGTCAAGAGTTGAAACCTATTTATTACTTTGCTGTAAGATTCACTATCTATATACCTGACATATGAATAATGTTAAATAAATGCTCACTAAATGGATGATAAAATGTTTGAAATTTACAAAAGGCTTCTGTTAACCAAGTTCTTTATTGCTGGACTCTCTTAACTATAGAAGTTGATTCACATAAAAAAATGGATGTGAAGATCCATTGAGAGTTCTGTGTTTATGCACATGAATCTATATATATTGTGGGTACAATACCATCCTAAATTCACTCAGAATTGAATATTATCAGAGACAGCTGGACTTCACTCCTGCTTCCCCCTTTGTATGACCTTGTGTTTCAATTTCCTCAGTTGTAAGATTTAAGCGCAATATTTTCCTTTTGTTCCTTTTAATTCTAGCCTTCTGTGTTTCTAAACACATGCATAAAACCAGTTATAAAATTACCAGTAAATTTCACTTGACCTGATTTGATGGATCTAGTTTTTTCTAAGAGAAAAAATTAGAAATTCTACTTGAGTTTTTTTTGCCAAGGGTCTTTGATGAAGTTGTCAAAACCCAGTGTTTGATTTTTCTTTTCCTAATTACAATTACCTGTAGGAAAAACAAGCCAGAGTCTTCTTTTTTTTTTTTGTGAGAACCTGGGGATTCTATTCTGGTATTGAAACTGGAATATCTCCAGGCCCTTGTGAAGTGAGTACAAAGAATACATTCTGAGAACAAGGCAGAATTCATCCAGTCTAGAGACCTGCTCTTGAGTCTGCTGGAAAATCTGCTGTCTTTTGAGTACAAAAGGCCCAATCTGATGTGGATTTTGCAAATGGTGCTCACACTGGGATCCTGCGTCACCCAACAGGGAAGCAGCTAATTGGCCAGACAGTTCTGGAATGAATTTAGCTGCTGGGTGGCAGGTGGGGTACGCTGTAAAGCACCACATCCAGGCTACAGAGTAATTTGTTTTTAATTACCGTGTTTGCTTGGGAAAGGCTGTAAGGTCTACTCATTGCTCATATTGGTCTGCTAATTGACTGTTTGGAGATTTACAAACTGGGTTTTACTCAGCATCCTTCTCGATTGCCTGTGGTGATCTGCATAGAATGATATTCATTTAGCTTTTTCCCCCTAAAATTTTGTCTCAATATCTCTAATAAAGATAAAAGAGCAAATCTCTCTGATTAAATCTCTTAACTTCAACTTGTAAGTATGTAAGAATGTGTTACACTTTAAGCCTGTCTTTTGCTTCATTTTGTTTCCTGGCTTAAAAAAAAAGGAATCTTTTTGTGTGAAATGTTCCCGGATGTCATCAAATCAACGCTGATTTATGTGTGCACTCATTCAGCCCAGGGAGGTGGGAGAAGGAGGTGAGGTGGGTGTGAGGAGAGCAGCCAGGCTGCAGGAGAAGCCAAGCAAATGGTAAGCCAGGTGCCTGCCCAGCGGGAAGCATGCCCAGGAGCGGAACCTGAATGCCCACAGTGGGTCAGATGGGGTTCAGCAGAGCACAGGTGCTGAGTGAGTCCCTGCCCACAAACCTGGGAGTGTCATGGATCAAGCTGGGCTGGATGAAAATAGGCACCAAGATGACCCACAAGAGTTATAAAGAGGTGGTCAGATCTGGGTCAGTCAAGGACATGTTGAAAGTGGTGAGTGAGAAGGTGGCATCCAACTAGAAAGGGCTGTGTGAATTTCTGCCAGCTAGAGACGAAGTCTCCTCTGCATGTTCAACTGAGAGCAGAGACTGTGTTGCTTATAACTGTCTCCAGGTCTCAATTCTGTTGGGATGGGGGGGTGATGGATTAATACAAATTATTAGCAATCAAAAAAGAGGTTCTTTTCTCAGTATTTGTTGAATTTGTAGTGATATAAAATTCCTAATACAAATTTTAAAAATTGTATGATTTTTTTCATAAAAATTTCATGTTAAATACATAGCTTGGCTGTACTTAGGGATACACTTTTGTTTGTTCATTTGTTTTAATCAGATGTGCTGTAGTTCAGTCCTTCAGGGTCTATAATAACTCCTGACATGCAATTGGCACCTAATGAGTTTCACCTAATATTTATTAGGTAAGAGAATGATTTTTCTTTTGGCAGTATTTTGGCCTCAGCTCTTAAAGATATAAACTGGTTTTGCGCTCCTAAGAGCTCAACATAAGCACAATGCAGTTTAGACCTTTTCTGTGGAATTTAGGTACCGGTTTTTCTTGACTTGGTAATCTAGATATTTTTGCTTTGCCCTTTTAAGGACATGGGTATAGGTTATGCTTTCCGCATAATTGCCTGAAATTTCAAGTTTGTTTAGTCATTGTCAACACTCACTATTAGAAGTCATCTTTGTATCAGGGCACTACTAATATCCTATGGCCATAGATGCGGGAATTCTGACCTGGACCATGAGTACCAAACGTAGAAAGATGAGAGTTTACTCATGTGTTTGATAATACTTATTTATTTTTTCAAGATTGCACTCTTAAAAACAGCTAAACCACTGCTTCTCAAACTGGAGACACATCTTCTTCCTTGGCAGGGATAGAGTGGTGCAATGGGGTTGATAATGTGTGGGATTGAGAGCAGCAAGTCAGATTTTTCTGGCTTCATCCCACAGCTCTTCCACTTATTAGTTAGGCCATGGGCCAAGTGATCCCATCTGTACAGTGGAAACAATAGCAGGGTTGGTGTGATGCTTGAGTATGTTAATATGTGAGATGTGATTAGAATGCTGCCAGACCCAGAAAAGCACTTTATAAGTGTTAGCAATTATCAGTAAAACTCTGATTGTAATAGCTCTTAAATATGATTCATATTTGAGAGGAGGAAGGTGTGGAGAATAAACTTTGACCCCTAACAAAGGTCAACAAAGATGATGGTAGACAGGATGGAAACAGAAACATTCTTTAGAATACTTGAGTGATTTTCTCTTCACCTAGATGGTTAACATATTTCATTTTCTGTTCAGGTATTTGATAACATGGTGGGTATAATCTATACTTTTTTTTTGACGAATGAACATAATATAGTCATAGATTACACTGAAAAGGAATTACATACAGATTGATTACTTCTCTGTGGTTTTTTAAAATTGTAAGTATAATAATTAGGCTATACTTTCATTACAAGTATAATATGAAACAAATATTGACTGAGAATTCAAGTCTTGTTAAATTAATACAAAATGACAATAACCAGACATATTGTATTATACTGACAATCATAAAGAAAACTTATCCCACTAAAACAAGAAAAGGGATCTGACATGAAAATTTACATGGAGGAGCCTCAAAGGTAAAGCAAAATTTCGAAAGCCAAGTGATCAAAGTTGATCTTCCTAGGATAATCATGACTCTAATAAAACTGTCATTAGTAGATCTTTGCTGAGGACTATTAACCTAAAACCCAATTGTGACATCATAATCAACTCACCCACTTGTATAATTTCTTCCTGGGATTGCCTTCTATTGTTTGAAATCACATTTAATCCTTCCACAATAGGAGGCTGATATGCAATTGTGAATGCCTGAATCACACTGGTTTACTCCCTAATTTCATTTGAGGAAACCATTTTATAAACTAATATCCTGATTCCAAGCAGAAAAGAGATGGAATACACAATAATGTGTCTGCAGGGGGTTTCAGCATTTCATTTGGGATGTCATGTTGAACATTAAAATGCAATGTAATAAAAAGATGTGTAGAAGAGATGAAATGATGGTGTCCTGCTGAATAACTTACAGAGAAAAACCCTGCTTTAGCTTGGAGTGCTGCATTTTATTTATAGCTTCCGCTGATATCTTGACTTCAATCACAGAACTTCTAGTTAGTTTGCAGAGATGGTTTTATAAGTCTCCTGGGTGAAGGGAAATCATTTGCCCTAATTGGTCCACCAATAGGAGGCTAGCTCAAGGAAACAAAGGAGGGAAGATAAAGAAAACTAGTCAGCAATGTGAAAGGTGGAACAGATGTTTCCCAGGGGAAGTGTGTGAGAGTGGAAGATGAGTTTTGAAAACTAAGAACTTGAAGGACAACAGAAGGGCAAGATCAGCTGAACCTACACAAAAAAAGCAGAAAGGGAGGAAAAACTACTTCACTGAGAGCAGAGAGCTGGTTAAAAGGGGAAGAATTCAAACTGGATATATATATTTTTAAAGTATAGACCAAGAAAGAGAACATGGCAGCACATATAACTATTTGTTAATAGCTCTGTTTTGGAGCTTTTAGAATACCATGGTTTTAAACAAAACAACTGAATTTGGTTAAGTAAATTTAAGAGTATACCACTTAGCTTACAGTATGCTTGGACAAAGAACTGGTGTGCATGTAAGCTAAGTCCCTTCAGTTATGGCCAACTCATTGTGACCTTATGGACTGTAGCCTGCCAGGCTCCTCTGTCCATGGGATTCTCCATCCAGGCAAGAATACTGGAGTGGGTTGCCATGCCCTCCTCCAAGGGATCTTCCCAACCCAGGGACTGGACCCAAGTCTCTTCCATCTCCTGCATTGGCACGCAGGTTCTTTACCACTGTTGTCACCTGGGAAGCCCCAGGAATGTGTGTAGACTGTATATTTTGTTGTATATGTTAATAGATTATATATATATATTTGTGTTTATGTGTAGTTTTATATTATGCTGTTATATATGATACATATATTATTATCATTTATATACATATACACACACTCACACACACACACATACATACATACACATTCGTTAGATTCTGGCCTCCATTTTTCTTCAAGGTTAAGACTACTTCCTTGAAAAATACAGGTTTTTAAAAAGTGTTTTGCAGAACAGAGTTGTTTCCATTTGGACATTGCTCAGTTAAATTAACTTTGAGGATCAAATCCTGTCAGTTCTGCCTTTTAAATATATCCAAGAGGCTAATGGCTCTCATCCCTTCCCCTGCTGCTCTCCACCATCTTTCACTAGATTGTGAAAATTGTCTTCGATCTAGTCTCCGTCTAGTCCCAACATCACATCCAGTGAGGTGCTGTGAAAATGAAAGTCATATCATGCTATTCTGCTGCACACTCTGAAAGCTTCCATCTTACTCACAGTCCAAGGCCAGGCATGCACAAAGCCTGCAGAAACACCTAGAAGCTCTGGAGCCTAGCCTACATGATACAGCCTTTGTATCTGTATTGTATTCAAAGCACTTCTTTTCACTGGATAATTCATTTCTAAGAGGTTGCTTTGCTTTCCAAGTTCCACAAACCTGGACCTAATTTCTGGCACTGTGTTCCTTATAACCCAATTCTGTTAGAATATAACCATTTGGTGGTTTTATAGAGTTTGTAATAATTGGGTTTCACCTGTTATTATAGTTTGTGCTGTGGTTTAATGATTCTTATCCAGGCCTCTCACTGCCCAAGGACTGAGAGTTCCAAACTGACTTTTAAAGGAGAGAAAATAAATGTTAGAATTATCATTTAAAAGGTGGAAAGTTTAAGATGGAGGTGTTTGGTTGTAGGAATTTAAAAGGTTTTTTTAAATTGTGAGGAGATGTACTTTAACTTAGAGTGACCCAAAAAGACCAAAACACAGGAAACTGGTTTTTTTTTTTTTTTTTGCACATGTACCTTCATTTTATTTATTTTTAATTGATTGATGATTGCTTTACAATATTGGTTTGATATCTGTCATATATCAACATGAATTAGCCATAGTTGGTCCCCTCCCTCTTGTAACTCCCTTCCACCTTGCACCCTTTCCCACCCCTCTGGATTATTAGAGAGTCCCAGTTTGAGTTCCCGGAGTCATACAGCAAATTTCCATTGGCTATCTATTTTACATATGTTAGTATACATGCTTCCATGCTACTCTCTAGGTTCATCTCTCCCTTTCCTTCCGAGGAAAATGTTTTGATCGAACCGGTTCTTTTAAGATGTTTCAAGTAAAGGAGAGAGGTAACACTGATGATTGATGAGAATGCAATATTGTGTAAATATTAAAAATAACTTTTGGATCAGATGTAGTGGTTCCTTCCTAAACTTAGCCTTCTTTGTTAAAATACAGATTCCAGGGCTTGCCTATACATACTCTGATTTTGAACCAGAGTGGGGCTTAAAAATATATTTGTTTAAAAGTAGTCCTTGCATCTCAGTTTGAGAAACTTTAGGAGAAACTAGAAAACATTAAGGGGGCTTCCCAGGTGGCGCCAGTGGTAAAGAATATGCTTGCTAATGCAGGAGACACAAGAGACAATGGTTTGATCCATGGATTGGAAGTATCTTATGGAGGAGGAAACGACAACCCGTTCCAGTATTCTTGCCTGAAAAAGTCCATGAGCAGAAGAGCCTGGTGGGCTACAGTCCATGGGGCTTCTAAGAGTTGCATACAACTGAGCACACACGCAGAAGACAGGAAGATAGGCTCTTCTCTTGACCATGCACTAAATGGCTTAACTGATTTTAAACATGTAAGGGTCTGTCTCTTTTCAGTATTGTCACAAAAAAGTTGGACACGACTTAAGTGACTAATCAACAACAGCAAACTGATGACATTATGGAAAAGGAATTTGCAATCCACTCTAGTAATCTTGCCAGGAAAACCCCATGGAGAGAGGATCCGGATGGGCTACAGCCCATGAGGTTGCAAAGAGCTGGACATGACTGAGCAACTAAAGAGCAAATAAGTATATTACAGAATATAAATGCTGTTCACATGCATTATATAATATTCCTAGAATATTGCAAGGTAGTTATTATCATCCCCATTTTATGGAAATAAATGCAGGGTTCAGAAGCGCTGTCTGTTAGCTGTGTTATCTATTAGCTCAGTGATAGATCAGTGACAAAACCAAGATGAGAAATCATGCTACTTTTAACCCTCTACTATGGCTGAGATGGTAAAGAATCTGCCTGCAATAAGGGAAACTCAGGTTTGATCCCTGAGTCAGGAAGATCCTCTGGAGAGGGGGATGGCAGTCCACTCCAGTACTCTTGCCTAGAAAATTCCACAGACAGGAGCCTGGTGGGCTATAGTCCATGGGGTCACAAAGAGTCGGACATGACTGATCAACTACATCATGCCTGTCACTGCACTTCGGATGCAGAAGAGAGAGTGAATTCAGACTCTGTATGCTCCCTACTAAATTCTGTGATTTAGTCAGCCGGTTTGGGCAGATACAGAGCTATTTTCAGCCCACATTTTCACTACAGCAGGATTCAATTTCAAGCAGTTATTGTTCTACTTAAATTGACGGCTGAAACACATTAAATATGAAGTTAATCTTTTTTTGGTCTAGACTATTCTGTTTCATTAATCACTGCATCATACAGATGGATTCCTTAATAATCAGTCTCATGGATTATCATATGGCTTTGGGGGAACAAGAGGCCGTGAGAGAGGAAAAAAATCAGCAGAAATGAGTTGGCCCCGGCAGTAAGAAATGGCTGAGGATGTTGTAGCAGATTTTCCACTAGAATGTACATCCATCAAATTTTATGACTGGAGAGAAGCAACAATAGCTTCCCCCACTGCCCACCTGTGTTCTGAACAAAATGTAAAATAAGGCAAACTAGTAGGAAAGATGTGTGGACTGCACATTAAATGGTGGAGAGTGTGGTTTCCATCTGCCCTCGTAGAGGCTTCCTCGTGCTGAAGCACGGAGTCAGCCAGCCTCTCCTCAGAGCGGGGACCTTTCAGCAGAAGCAGAAGGCCTTTCTCTGGGGGGAGGCTGCTCCCAAGAGGACAGGGGGTGCAAGAAGCTGAGTTGTGCATGCTGGATTCCTCTCTTCACCAAGCAGATCACTCCTACTTGGAGACGAGACAACGTAGGGCAAGAGGCCAGGAGCTTTGGTGGTGGTGGGGATCCCACCTCCACTGAACCAAAGAAGAGGGGAATAAAGTGCCCTTCAGGCAAACACATTCCATCTAGTAAGAACTACGTGGAGCTTGTAATGGAAGTGAGATCTTGAGTGGGATTTGGAGGGGGTTTCTGTTGGTGGTGGGGAGAGTGGACCCTTCTCTGCCTTCTTTGTCGTTGTTCTCATATACAGACTTCAGTGTGTGATTTCTTTTACCTGCTCTGAGCTGAGACATCCTGCTTCCCTCTCACACTGTATTCCTGACTTTAGAGTCTTCTTGGGGAAACCTACCTCCACTCTAGCTTGAGATTCTGGCCCGTTGCATCCAGCACACTCCTCCCCACCCACCCTGCGTGTATTGCTTCATGATGGGGGATGGGGAATCCTCCTTTCTTCAGCAGACAGAAATAGAAGGGCTCTGTTTTTGAGAGGTTTAAGTTGAAGACTTGTCTAGTAGAATTGTTGATATTTTATTTTTTGGAATGAGAAGAACATTTCATTTGAAGGGGTAGGGAGTAAATAGCAATACACAAAACTGGCATCCTATTAAGCCTACAGAGTCAGAACTCACTGAGTGACGTTGGCTAGAGAGAGCTCTATGGTAACCTAGGAAATAAGAATTTAGAGTGTCATACAACAGAGGAAAAAATCAAATTATTGTCAACTTGCTATAGGAACTATCTTCAAGCATATGTGTCACAGTCAGTAGGCAGACATTTAAAAAGCCATGCCTCCAAGCAAATGTATTGCTTGGTTACTCCCTTAAAAGCACTTTCATTTTTAATCTCAACTCCAAGATTTTCTGTCCCTATTTTTGTTCCTTTCTCCCACCACAGAACTTTCTTCTTGCCATCACAAGCACAGATCCCATGTTTAAGAATCATAGTAGAGCAGAGCTGAAATAGAACCCAAATGGTTCTATTCCAACAACCTCACTTTACAAAAGGAAACTGAGTCTGAGTGATATTCATTGATTCGCCGAAGGTTCCCACCACCACCTCCACCCCCACCATCTCATAAAGCAACAACATGCCGCTCCTCTGCTGCTGCTAAGTCACTTCAGTCGTGTCCGACTCTGTGCGACCCCATAGACGGCAGCCCACCAGGCTCCCCCATCCCTGGGATTCTCCAGGCAAGAGTACTGGAGTGGGGTGCCATTGCCTTCTACCCAGTGGTAAAACACAACTCCCCTCATCAGCCGCTGACCACAGAAGAATGTCACAGAGTTTTTACCTTCCTGCAGCTGTTTTCTGTTTGTTCCCTTCTGTCACTTTAATGTCTGAAAAGCAATCTAATTTAAAAGTAATGCATAATCCTTTATAGAAGTTTCTAGGGTTGGTATTTCTGGCAATTTTGTCCTTATAGGAACTACTTATTCTGATAATGTCGTTGCTACTATTGATCACTACTTGCTTGACACTATGCTAAATGCTTCACAAATCTAATTTCATTTAACCTTCACAACTATATTATAAGAAACTCATGGAGGTTAAGTTCTTCAGGAGATACAATGTCAGATCTCATCAAATTCATTTCCAGCCTCTACCTTAGTACCCCAGTGAGGACAACACAAGGATCATTGTTACCTTTAAAGCACAGACCCTGGCTAATCATAACTGAATCCATTAGACACTGTCAGCGTGCTGCTTACCCCGTGGGTGCCAAGTGACATTTCTAATGAGTCATTCATGGGGGTGAGGGAGAGGGAGGATTCTGTTGCTAAATACAGCCATCACAGAAGTTGTCTTGAATGCAGCAGGCCCAGGCTAAAGTGAGCTACTAACTAAGTCTGTGACCCTGGGAAAGATATTACTGAGGAGGGGAAGCTGTGAGTTTTTTTGAGGCCAGGACACAGGCTCTTACTTTCTGGACGAGTATGTTGGAGATTTCGTGGAGTGGATCCATAGGCAAACCTGCAAATATCACCTCATTCTATTGAGTTAACCAGATACAGTGCTCATCACTCAAGTTCCACAAAGTGCCTTATATTAGGTGCTTTAGAAACCTATTTTTAATCTTTAGGACAGCTCCATTATGGTTATTTTAGATATAAAAATACGGAGGCTTAAAGAAGGCATAATGCCAACGTTTACCTTGCCAGCCATAGTAAACGATGGAGTTGAGTTTTGCCCCTGGTGTGACTGGCTCCACCAGACCATAGCACCCAGACCACATTTACTTCTGTTTAGCTCTGCCCCTTTCTACCCTGCCCACGAACTGCTCCGTCAGTATAGTTTGTTTGGAATCTCTAAGACACACCTTATATTTTAAAAGAAAAATTTTTTTTTAGGAATTCTAGGACTGCTGGTGAAATTTATTTCCTAACATTTCCCACTTGACTGATCTGTGACTGACATTTCTAGTCATACCAGTTATTTGAGTACTTCATTGCAAGAACACTTATCAGCAATCGCTATCTGTAAAATGTATCAAGTGAGTGTTATTGCTGTGACAGCTCATGAGTTCCAAACTGCTTTTACAAACCGAAGGTTTGACAGAGCCAAGATGGATGTTACCAGTTCAAATTGCTTTTCACCAGTAATTTCTGCCATGATGAAGATTGTAACTTGGATGCATCTAATGGGTACAAATAAGGATGGATAAAGCAAATTCAGTGCAGATAGAGCAGTTTATATTTTTATGGAAACTGATTTGATTTTAATCATTTTAGTGTTTATGTATGTATGCCTACTATGTACTGAGAAATGTGCTAGATGTAATATAAACAATTGCTGTTGTTCTGTTACTAACATATTCTAGATAGAGTGGAGACACACAAACACTAACACAAACTGTATGTGTTTGTCATTTAGCAAAACATTCAAGGCACATATATGCATGTAATATCATTCAATTCTCACAATAGCCCTACAAAGAAGGTATAACCTTCCCTAAATTATAATGAAAACATAGAGATTTAGAGAGGTTAGGAAATAAAGCCAAAATGTTAGAGAGCCAGGACTTGAATCCAGCCTGTCTGACTACAGGTCTATGCACGTTCCATTATTGTACTTTGCCAAAAACAAATACAACCTTGCAGTGGGTGGTATAGAATTAAGTACAATTGATGTTCAGAAAGGGGAGAAATCCCTGTACACCAGAATAGTTGGTCTTGGGCAACAGTGAAACAGTGGAAAAGGGAGAAGAAAGGTGACTTCCAAGGAGAGGATGTGAGAAGAATGTTGACTAGCAATAAGAATAAAGTCTGTTCAGGACAGTAGATAAACTGTAGTAAAAGAATAGAGAACTGTTGAGGGGGCATGTGGGGCCAGACCATAGTGAGTCACAGGTGCCAGTGTATCCAACACTGATGGTCACCATTCCTGGGAGCTCCTTGTGGGCGCAGTTAGTGCCTTCTCTCTCCCTCTCCTTGCTTCCCCTCAGTGCATATTTTTATTTGAAAGGTCACTTAAAATCTTCAGTAATTAGGCATTACTGAGACTACCTTCAAACATGCATATTATAAAACAATGATAAAATATATTTGAGAACAGAGACTCAAGAGCAGGGAAAATATAAATAGGAATGAGAGGCAGCAGAAGTAAGCACAAGTGCAAATGCCACTGGCATTGCTCCTCCCAGTAAATGGCTTCCTTTGGCACCTCTTCATGCCAAAGTGCTGAACTTTGGCAGCAAGTTGCAAAGAATAATAGCATCTCCCAGGGAGCAGCCTCCTTGGAACCCACTTAGGTAGCTTCAGAGTGAGTTACATGGCCTGGCACTTTGCTTTGGATACCTGTTCTCAACACCGCCATTAAGTGACAGCCAAGCAAGTTCTGAGACACTTTTTCTCATGGGAGCAATACCTGGCAACACCTGGCATCATCTGGCAACATCTGGCAACACCTGGCATCCCAGAAAACAAATTTCTTGGTGAGTGTCACTTCTGTGGCATCTCCCTACAATGGTTTATTTTGGAACCCCAGATGATGTCCCAGTGAATCCTGCCAACGCAGTCCCTCTGTCCTGTTACCCCATGCAGTAGGGCCCAGTTGCCCCCTTGAGAACAGGTCTTAGAGACCAGCCCTGGAGTAGGAGGTATCTTCCAGATTTCTTCCTTTCTGGGTCCTCTGCCTTGGTCCTAGGAATAGTGGATTCTCTGTATATCTGCTATTTTTATATTCTTGATAGTCTTCTATATCCTTTAGTACCTAATCCTCTATTATTCCAATACCTTATTATAGTTAAGATTTTTTTTGTTTCTTTGTTCAAATCACTAAAACAAGTGCTGAAAGGCATAAGAAAAACAACAGTCCCTTGCTTCAACTGTCTTTTACCACCCACTGCACTCCTCAGATATAATACTTTAAAACACCTGTATACTTGTCTCCACATTTCTATGTAAGTTGTTTACACTGTTATTTCTAGATTTATCAATTTTTGATGTTATTTATTCTTACAGTTCTTCAGTCATTCCAATAGTTTTGTGGCTATATAAATATTATTTACCATTTAGCCAAGTAATGATGATATTCCCTTTCTTGTATAATTAAAAAAATAGTTTTAGAACTAATAATTGCCTTGGCTACTGCATTTTTAGAATTCAGAACACCTCTTCTATTTTTAAAATGCTTGACAGATCTGCCAAATATTTATTGTAATGTTTTCCATGTGTACAGATGGATGTGTGACTCTTTTAAAATCCACTTCCCTGTAGAATCAGTACAGATTTGACATAGAAAAACCATTCAGAAATGTCTAACTATGCTTTTTGGCTCCTAGCTCTGATGATGATCCTTCACAGGGATGTGACCATAGATATATTTCTTAAGCATATTAGGCTTAGTTTTCCCACAATAAAAGTGAGAATGCAGTTGTACATCTATGAAATATATTCTAACTCTTGGGTTCATGGATGCCTAACTAGTCTATCCAGTGATAACCCTTGCTCTAGGACTAACTGTAATTCTCAGTATTAGTATTAGTACTTACTTAGTATTAAGTAAGTACAATCCAGCCTCTCAGCAGCTTTGTAAAGCCACTATATATTGGGCCCTTTTAATCCAGGTTGAAAAACTGATATTCTTTGTTTCTGCTCTTAACATAACTCACTGATGAAAGCTAACTATTGTCTGCCTTTTTATGGGCTATGTATAAACATAATTCTACCTATATAGTTTAATTCTATTTCTTGAACTTGCATTAAACAACTGATTGTTGAAAACATACTAGGTGAAATGGTCGTTCATTTTCTTCATGGAGGATAAGTAACAGTATATAACAAAAAGTATATAACTAAGAATCTTTGAAAATATTCTTACCCCACCTGTTTGTTGGAGAAGGAAATGGCAACCCACTCCAGTATTCTTGTCTAGAAAATCCCATGGACAGAGGAGCCTAGGCGGTGGGCTACAGTTCATGGGGTCGTGAAAAGTTGGACACGACTGAGCGACTGAGCATCTGTTTGTATATTTAACAAATACTTTTCAGTGCCTGTCTCAGGCAGTTTTCTAGGTTCTTGGGTGGGGGGAAGCAAAAATACACAATGATGGAGCTTACCATTATTGGCAGAGATAAATAACATCAAACAATCTTGGGGAAGAGTTGATTTTCAGCAATGAAAAGTGATACAAGTTGATATGTGAATTGGACACAATGAAAAATCATACAAGTTGGATATGAATTTGAAAGAAAGGATTTCATTTAAGGAAGTCAAAAAAGGCTTGTCTGAGAAAATGTTCCTTGAGCTGAGAGAGGTCGAGTAGGAATTAATGAGGCAAAAGGGGAGGGAACAGTCCTCCATGCAGAGAAAACAGTGTTAAGTCTCAATGGTGGGAGACAGCCCACCAAATATGAGGGACCCAAAAGCCTGTATGACTGGGGAGCAGGGGTGATTTTAAGATGCGGTGGAGAGGGGGCGTTTGAGCCTCTTGAGTGTTGTGTTTATTCCAAGGGAATGGGAAAGTATTGAAAGACTAAATTGAAGGGTGAACTCTGACAAGTGTTACTGAGATTCACAACTTGAAGATCCTTCAGGCATCCTTGGAGAGAATAAACTCCAAGGGGTCAGAGTGAATTCAAGTAGGCCAGTTAGAAGGCTATTAATATAGAATTAAACATTTTGCTTCCATTTTAACTAGAGACCATTGGATCTTTAAATGAAGTAATTACTTCCCAAACTGAACTTGTGTTGCAAACCTCTGCCCTTTCCATCTCCCAAATATTTGTCCTTCTTTATTGACTGGGTGTACCAACAGCTCCTGGCCTGTCTTTCTGCAAACAACTAAACATCCTGATGCAGAATAGTAATCACAATGTAAGACCCAAATCCTTCCCTCTAGTCATAAACGAGACGTGAATTTCTAACAGCCAGGCAATTGCAAAAAGTGTACTGAGGCACAGTTGAACCAGGATTTTATATCTCCTTGATGAATAAATTGGCTTACCACATAGGCAAGCTGATGGTTAGCCTTGAAGCTGATTATTAAAACAACAGAAAATTGCAAATCTGCTTAGCCAGAGAATTTGGTCGTGCTGTGTAGACTTGGTATTAAACCCTATTTCCAACAGTCTTTATAAAAAGTAAACATATAAGGTTTGAAAATCACCCTGTAGGTTGTAGCAGGCACTTTTCAAATTTGTTCTGATGATACTGATGTCACTATATTAAAAACCTTAATTTTGTTGCTTAAACTTAATTTATCCTGAGTTGCTTTTGCCTCAGCTGGAAGAATTGAGATTGGCCTTTTCCCCCTAAAATGTTCAGTGGTATATGTAGTGGCAGGGAGAATGATCAATTCACCAGTTAAGCGAAACACAGATTAAGATCACTGTAGAGACCTCCTTTAAAATTTAACTTGTGTTGGTATGCAGGCCTTAAACAGAACTAGTGCCTGAGGCATGCTTGCTGTAGGTAAACAAAGATTTTCACAGTAGTGAGAATATGAAAATAACTTTCTATCTGCAATGCTTTATTCTAATTGGAAGACTTAAATAGAAAATATTTTGTGTTTAGTGAATATACAGTTTCAGTACAAGCATGGATTCTCATATGAAAAATCCTGAGATCTAATTCCTAAAAATAATTTAGTCATTTTCCTGAAGATGCCCATCTCAGATGTTTACTAGTAAAGAGATTTACCAAACAGTGTTCTCTTTAACAAGTTAAGAATCAAAACCATAGTTAAGTTTCAGGTATTGTGGGACTTGGGGAAATTGTAAATTGGGAAAGTGCTATGTAGAAAAAGTTATACATATTTTCTCTTTTGCTGTTCAACCACAGCAAGAAGTTCCTGACGGTTCCTTATTACTCATTCAATCTAAAATTCTTAACATGATATCAGAGATACTTCTTAAGCTCTTAGAGCTTCCCTGGTGGCTCAAACAGTAGAAAGAATTTGCCTGCAGTGTGGGAGACCTGGGTTTGATCCCTGGGTCAGGAAGATC
>SJYX01021176.1:235403-292265 GCA_006410675.1 Oreotragus oreotragus | reverse complement strand
TGTCATCTGTATATCTGAGGTTATTGATATTTCTCCTGGCAATCTTGATTCCAGTTTGTGCTTCTTTCAGCCCAGCGTTTCTCATGATGTACTCTACATATAAGTTAAATAATCAGGGTGGCAATATGCAGCCTTGGTGTACTCCTTTTCCTATTTGGAACCAGTCTGTTGTTCCATGTCCAGTTCTAACTGTTGCTTCCTGACCTGCATATAGGTTTCTCAAGAGGCAGGTCAGGTGGTCTGGTATTCCCATCTCTTTCAGAATTTTCCACAGTTTATTGTGAACCGCATAGTCAAAGGCTTTGGCATAGTCAAGAAATCAGAAATAGATGTTTTTCTGGAACTCTCTTGCTTTTTCAGTGATCCAGCAGATGTTGGCAATTTGATCTCTGGTTCCTCTGCCAGCTATAGGTGAGGACTATTCCCTCCTGTCTTCTACGGACCTTGACATTTTTCAGTTCCTGATCCCCTTTCTGAGTCTTTGAAGACAGCTCTGGTATGTCAAATTCTTCTCATGTCTTTCTCTGACACATCCTTCTGTCTCTGTTTCTATGTTTAAGGGTGATTTGACTGGACCCATCCAAATAACCCATGATAATATCCTTACATCCAAATGGGCTGATTAGCAACTTAATTTCATCTTCAATTTTAATTTTTTTTTTTTTTTGCTGGGCTATATAAGATATTCACAAAATTACAATATGACCAACCCTGGAGGCTCAGTGATAAAGATCTGCATGTGATTCAGGAGACCCGGGTCCTTCTCCTGAAGGAAGACATGGCAACCCACTGTAGTACTCTTGCCTGGAGAATCCCATGGACAGAGGAACCTGGCCAGCTATAGTCCATAGGGTCGCAAAGAGTCGGACATGACTGAGCGACTAAGCTGCAGCAGCAGCAGCTTTGAGGCTGGGGGCATTTTACTACCTGACACACACTAAAACTTTTTTTTAAGTTGAAGTATAGTTGATTTATAGTGTTTGTTACTTTCTGGTGTATAGCAAATATATATATACACACACGTATATATACACATATATATTCTTTTCCATTACAGCTTATTACAAGATATTGAATATATTTCCTGTGCTATACAGTAGGGCCTTGTTGTTTATCTGGTTTAAATATAGTAGTTTATATCCTCTAATCCCTCACTCTTAATTTGTTCTGCGCCCCTTTCCCCTTTGATAACCATAAATTTGTTTTCTATGTCTGTAAGTTAGTTTTTGTTTTGTTAGTAAGTCCGTTTACATCACCTGTTAAATTTCACATATTAGCGATCTTATGTGTTATTTGTCTTTCTCTAACTTACTGAACTTAGTTTGATCATCTCTAGGTTCTTCTATGTACAACTTTTTTTTCATGGCTTTGCTCACTGCTGAGTGAGCAAACTATGAATAGTTTATCTATATATCCATAGTGCCTGTAGAGCAGTGTCTGGCCTTCAGTTGCTATTCAAAATGTGTTTAAATAATTGAGTAAAACATAAAGCTTTTAAATTATTAGCACCAAGTATAGAATTTCAATTACCATCCAGGAAGAGGCCTTATTTCCACAAATCAATGTGGTAGATTTGAAGATGTTTTGAAACATAAATATTTTATAATGATTGCATGGTATTATCTTTAAGGTTGTGCTTGCTTTCATGGCAAATATAGCATCTGCTCCCAGTCCTTTCATTCCTGCTTGCTTCCACTATGGTTTTAGAGCAGGTGCTTCCTTCCTCAGCCATAGGGAAAAGTGATGCATTTCTGGCCAGTGGTTTTAAGTAGGCATCTGCTAGGGAAGACCCCAGGAAAGGTTTTGTTTTTTCTCTGATAAAAGGGACAGGTAGTTAGCAATCCAAAATACAAAAGGCAGCAGACCAGAACCTGACTCTTTTATGACATTGTGGATCAATTAAACCAACACTAGTGACCTGCTGTATCTAACCTTTGCATATAAGAAAATAAATCTGGTCCATTTCTGTTGCTCAAAGCCAAAAGCATCTTTCTTACACACACACACATACACACACACACATCTTAGATACAGCATCTCATAATCTTCTCATATACAGATGTTTATCTCAAAGTGTACATCTCATAATCTCTCTCTCTATTTAAATGTATAGTCAACCTTTTGTATCCACAGGAGATTGCTTCCAAGACTGTCTCAAATGCCAAGACTCACTGGTTCTTAAGTCCACAAGTCCCTTAAATAAAATGATATAGTATTTGCATCTTCCCCATATAAATCATCTATAGATTACTTTTTATGTCTAATACAGTGTAAATGCTATGTTTCTTGTTCAGTCACTCAATGTGTCTGACTCTGCAATCCCATGGCCTGCAGCACGCCAGGCTTCCCTGTCCTTTATCATCTCCCGGAGCTTGCTCAAACTCATGTCCATTGAGTCTGTGATGCCATCCAACCTCTTCCTCTGTCATTCCCTTCTCTTCCTGCCTTCAATCTTTCCCAGCATCAGGGTCTTTCCAATGAGTCAGTTCTTCACATTAGGTGGCCAAAATTTTGGAGTTTCAGCTTCAGCATCAGTCCTTCCAATGAATGAATAATCAGGACTGATTTCCTGTAGGATTGACTGGTTTGATCTCCTTGCTGTCCAAGGGACTCTCAAGAGTCTTCTCCAAATAGTTCAAAAGAATCAATTCTTCAGCACTCAGCCTTCTTTGTGATACAACTCTCACATTCATTCATGACTACTGGGAAAAAAAAACAAACAAACAAAGCTTTGACTACACAGACATTTGTTGGCAAAGTAACATCTCTGCTTTTTAATATGCTGTCTAGGTTTGTCATTGCTTTCCTTCCAAGGAGCAAGCGTCTTTTAATTTCATGGCTGCAGTCACCATCTGCAGTGATTTTAGAGCCCAAGAAAATAAAGTAAATAGTTGTAAATACAATGGAAATGCTATGAATATAGTTTTTGGTGTTTGTAAATTCAAGTTTTGCTTTTTGGAACTTTCTGGAATTTTTTTTTCCCTGAATATTTTTTGAGCAGCAGTTGGTTGAATTTGCAGATGTGAAATGTGTGGATATGGAGGGCATACTTCATGTATGTAATATATACATGAACACACATACAAACTTTCTGCACATGCTTACACTGGTTATCAACTTCTCAGAAATAAATTAGCTCAAATAAAATATAACTTAAATATGTGGAGGAAAAGGACTTGAAATGTAATGTAACTAGTTTAGTGGAAAAAGAATCTATCAAAATTCTATAACCCCTGAAGAAAATCTTTGGAAGGGAATTTTAGAGGAGAGAATAGTATTCAATTATTTCTTTTCTAAGATTAAAAGTCAAGAAACCCACCCCCCTTTTTTTTAACAAGGCCTTCTTCATTCTTCTCTAGAATTAAAACTAAAAGTAGGAAAGCAGCTATCTATTTATCTTTGATCAAACAGCCAAGACAATTTATTCAGTAACTTTCTTCCTTTCTGCACTGCTTTAATTTTCTTGAAGAAATCAACCCACTTGGGAAATTCTAGTTTAATCTTTAAAAAAATCTTTTGGAAACTTAGGCTAGCTAGATTTAAAGAAAGGCCAAATGCATGAATAATTATAATTTTTTGTTTTACTTTTACTGATCAAAGTATCTAGAGATCAAAGCTTGAATCTGATATTTATTAAGTTAATTTCAATAATAATAAAAATCTAAGGCTGACATATTGTTATCTGTACAATTTTGTAACTTTTTTTCAGATAGAATGAAAGGATATAATAATTTAACAATGCAATTCATCTCTTCTGAAGTTTAAGCCTGCTGTCTACAAACAGGATGAAACCTACATAGACTATCAGTCATGTTGTAGTACCATCTGTGGTGTGATCTCAGTCATGCCTGACTCTTTATGACCCCATGAACTGTAGTCTTCCAGACTCTTCTGCCCATGGAATTTTCTAGGCAAGAATACTGAAGAGGGGTACCATTTCTTACAACAGGGGATGGATCTTCCCGACCCAGAAATCAAACCTTCATCTCTTGTGTCTCCTGCATTGGCAGGTGGGTTCTTTACCACTGCACCATCTGGGAAGCCCTGTACTATCAGCAGCATCTGGCAAAGAAGACTGTAGAAATCTTCAGGCACAATTCACAGGAATAATCATGTTATTATTTTATAATGATAACCATGTTGTTATTATGTAGGAGCATTGAGTCAGCCTCTGTACAGCAAGCCTTTCACTCAGTTGTGTCTGACTCTTTGCTACTCCATGGACGGTAGCCTGCCAGCCTCCCCTGTCCGTGGGGATTTTCCAGGCAAGAATACTGGAGTGGGTTGCCATGCGTTCCTCCAGGGGATCTTGCCAACCCAGGGATCGAATCTGGCTCTCTTGTATTGTAGGTGGATTCTGTATCATCTGAGCCACCAAGGAAGCCCCTTTAATATCCAATATATTGCAAAAAACATTGTAAGTTTTGGTCAGAGGGGATCACCATGAAACTGAGGATGTTTATGCTTCAGGTCCTCTCTCTTGATCTGGATGCTTTCAAGGTGCTCTACTTGATCTTATGCAAGTAATTTTGTGTTCTTTACACAGATCTTCCTGGGATTCCCTAAACTGTACAAACTTCAGGTCTGTTAAGACTGAGTCTACCTCAGATAAATACATTATTTGCATTCAGGGAATAAGTAAATAGTTTGAAACTACCTTGTTATTTAGTCAATAAATCATGTCTGACTCTTTGCAACCCCGTGGACTACAGCATGCCAGGCTTCCCTGTCCTTTACTATCTCACAGAGTTTGCTCAAACTCATGTTCATTGATTAGCTGATACTGTCCAACCATCTCATTCTCTGTCACCTGCTTCTCCTCCTGCCCTCAGTCTTTCCCAGCATCATAGTCGTTTCTAGTGAGTCGGCTCTTCTCATCAGGTGACCAAAATATTGGAGCTTCAGCTTCAGCATCAGTCCATCTAATGAATATTCAGGTTTGATCTCCTTTAGGATTGATCGACTTGATCTCCTTGCAGTCCAAGTTACTCTGGAGAGTTTTCCTCAGCACCATGATTCAAAAATGACAACTTTTTAGCACTCAGCCCTCTTTATGGTCTAACTTTCACATCCGTACTTGACCACTGAAAAAACCATAGCTTTGACTATATGAACCTGTGTCTCTACTTTTAATATGCTGTCTAGACTGGTCATAGCTTTCTTTTCAAGGAGGAAGTGTCTTTTAATTTCATGGCTGTAGTCACCATCACCAGTAATTTTGGAGTCTAAGAAAATAAAACGTGTCACTGCTTCCACTTTTCCCCCTTCTATTTGTCATGAAATAATGTGGCCAGATGCCATGATCATAGTTTTTTGAATGTTGAGTGTTAAGCTAGCCTTTTCAGTCTCTTCTTTCACCCTCAACAAAAGGCTCTTTAATTCCTCTTCATTTTCTGCCATTAGGGTGGTATCATCTGCATAAATGAGGTTGTTGACATTTCTTTCAGGAATCTTGATCCCAGCTTGAGCTTTATTTATCTAGCCTGGCATTTCATATGATGTACTCTGCGTATAAGTTAAATAAGCAAGGTGACAATACACAGCCTTGATGTATTCCTTTCCCAATTTTGAACCAGTTGGTTGTTCCATGTCTGGTTCTAACTGTTGCTTCTTAGCCCAAATACAGGTTTCTCAGGAGGCAGGTAAGGTGGTCTGGTATTCCCATCTCTTTAATAATTTTCCACAGTCTGTTGTGATCCACACAATCAAAGGCTTTAGTATAGTAAATAAAGCAGAAGTAGATGTTTTTTGGAATTCCTTTGCTTTATCAGTGACCCAATGAATGTTGGCAATTTGTTCTCTGATTCCTCTGCCATTTCTAAACCCAGCTTGTGCATTTGGAAATTCTCAATTCACATACTGTTGAAGCTAGCTTAAAGGATTTTGAGCATTACCTTGTTAGCAGGTGAAATGAGCACAGTTGTATGGTAGTTTGAACATTCTTTGGCATTGACCTTCTTTGGGATTGGAATGAAAATTGACCTTTTCCATTCCTGTAGCCACTGCTGAGTTTTCCAAATTTACTGACATATTGATTGCAACTCTAACAGAATCATCTCTTAGGATTTTAATTAGCTCAACTGGAATTCCATCACCTCCATTAGCTTTGTTTGTAATAATGTTTCCTAAGGCCCACTTGACTTCCCACTTGAGGATATCTGGCTCTAGGTGAGTGATCACACTATCATGGTTATCTGGATCATTAAGACTTTTTAAATATAGTTCTTCTGTATGTTTTTGCTACCTCTTCTTCATCTCTTCTGATTCTGTTAAGTCCTTATCATTTGTGTCCCTTATCTTGCCTATTCTTACATGAAATGTTCCCTTGATAGCTCCAATTTTCTTGAAGAAGTCTCTAGTCTTTCCTGTTGTATTGTTTTCTTCTATTTTTTGCATTGTTCCCTTAAGAAGGCTATTTTATTTCTCCTTGCTATTCTCTGGATCTCTATATTCCACTGTGTGTATCTTTCCCTTTTTCCCTTGCCTTTGAGGTCTCTTCTTTTCTTAGCTATTTGTAACGCCTCCTCAGGAAACCACTTTGCCTTCTTGTATTTTTTTTTTTTGGGGGGGGGATGGTTTTGGTCATGACCTTCTACACAATGTTATGAATCTGTCTGTAGTTCTTCAGCCACTCTGTCTGCCAGATCTAATCCCTTGTGTCTATTAGTCATTGCTACTGTATAATCATATGGAATTTGATTTAGATCATCCCTGAATGGCCTAGTGGTTTTCCCTACTTTCTTCAATTTAAGCCTCAATTTTGCAATAAGGATCTCATGATTTTAAGTCACAGTAAGCTCTAGGTCTTATTTTTGCTGACTATATAGAACTTTTTCATCTTTTCCATCCTGAGCTACAAAGAATATAGTCAATCTGATTTCAATATTGACCATTTGGTGATGTCAATGTGTAGAGTTGTCTCTTGTGTTGTTGGAAGAGAATGTTTGCTATGACCAATGTATTCTTTTGACAAAACTCTATTGGCCTTTTCCCTGCTTCATTTTGTAATCCAAAGCCAATCTTCCTGTTACTTCAGGTATCTTTTGACTTCCTACTTTTGCATTCCAATCCCCTATAATGAAAAGGATATCTTTTTTTGTTGTTAGTTCTAGAAGGTCTTAGAGGTCTTCATAGATCCAGTCAACTTGAGCTTCTTTGGCTTTAGCGGTTGGGATATGGACTTGGATTACTGTGATGTGGAATGCTTTGCCTTGGGAACAAACCAAACTCATTCTATGATTTTGAAATTGCACCCAAGTACTGCATTTCAGACTCTTTTGTTGAGTATGAGGGTTATTCCATTTCTTCTAAGGTATTCTTACCCACAGTAGTATATATAATGGTCATCTGAATTAAGTTCACCCATTCTCATCCATTTTAGTTTACTGGTTCCTAAAATATTGAAGTTCATTCTTGCCATCTCCTACTTGCCCACATCCAATTTACCTTGATTCTTGAAACTATCATTCCAGGTTCCTATGCAGTATTGTTCTTTACAGTGTCAGATTTTATGTTCACCACCAGGTACATCCGCAACCAAGTGTCATTTGTGGTTTGGCTCAGCCACTTCATTCTTTCTGGAGCTGTTTCTCCACTCTGCCCCAGTAGCATACCTGGACACTTTCTGACCTGAGGGGCTCATCTTCTAGTGTCACATCTTTTTGCCTTTTCATTCTGTTCATGGGATTTTCTTGACAAGAATACTGGAGTGGCTTGCCATTTCCTCCTCCAGTGGACCAGATTTTGTCAGAACTCTCCTCTATGACCCATCCATCTTGGGACATCTGCATGGCATGGCTCATAGCTTTATTGAGTAACTCAGGTCCCTTTGCAATGACAAGGCTGTGATCCATGAGAACTGATCTTGCAATCTGAAAAAATTCAGGCCAGTAAATAAATTTGTCACAATCTCATCTAGTAATTATCAAATATTTTGTGATCTCCTCTTAATCAGAGTAGACATTGCTCCTTGGAAGATAAGTTATGACCAACCTAGTGAAGGTGCTCAGTCGTGTCAGACTCTTAGCGACCCCATGGACTGCAGCCCACCAGGCTCCTGTGTCCATGGGATTTTCCAGGCAAGAGTACTGGAGTGGGGTGCCATCGCCTTCTCCAACCTAGACAGCTTATTAAAAAGCAGAGTCATTATTTTGCCACCAAAGGTCTGTCTAGTCAAAGCTATGGTTTTTCCAGTAGTCATGTATGGATGTGAGAGTTGGACTATAAAGAAAGCTGAGTGCCAAAGAATTGATGCTTTTGAACTGTGGTGTTGGAGAAGACTCTTGAGAGTCCCTTGGACAAAAAGGAGATCAAACCCATTAATCCTAAAGGAAATTGAAAGGAATGATGCTGAAGCTAAAACTCCAATTCTTTGGCTACCTTATGCAAAGAACTGACTCATTTGAAAAGACCCTGATAGTGGGAAAGGTTGAGGGTGGGAGGAGAAGAGGATGCCACTGACTCAATGGACATGAGTTTGAGTAAACTCCAGGAGCTGGTGATGGACAGGGAGCACTGGTGAGCTGCAGTCCATTGGGTTGTAAAGAGTCAGACACGACTGAGTGACTAAAGTGAACTGAACTGAACTGATATTAAGCTGAAAATGATATTTTCAGTTTTAGTTTTAATCAGGCTTGACAACATTTTGTATATCCAACATGAGATGTAAATTGCCAACTTTCATTTTTTATATAAAAATGACACTGGTGCTAGATTCTGATATTATTCTTACTTCTCCATATTTATCTAAATCCTTTGATCTTTCAAGTTGAGAGG
This sequence comes from Oreotragus oreotragus, assembly GCA_006410675.1. NCBI lineage: Eukaryota > Metazoa > Chordata > Mammalia > Artiodactyla > Bovidae > Oreotragus > Oreotragus oreotragus. The sequence goes on along the minus strand of SJYX01021176.1, from coordinate 283,490 downwards.
TAACCAACATATTTTAGTGGATTTTATGTCATAAATAATTCCTCCCCTTAAAAATCTAATTCTACAAAAAGCTGGTTGTGCTTAGAAAAATGAATTCTTTTGCAGCCTTTAAACATAATATAGAGATTGAAACTTTAAAAGTATAATTAAAGAAAGCAAATAAAGGAAGTAAGACCACACTGCTTGTTACACAAATGGGCCTGGGATCTGCTAACGGTGAGTCAACAAACAGCTCCAAACTACCCTACAAAATAAATAAAAGTACAGTAAAAAAACAAAGCTATGCCAAATTGTTGGCCTGATTCTAAATAATACAAACTAAGTCTCAACTTTGGAAATTAAAGGTCTTCATCTACTATCACCTATAATTAAGGAATCAGATAATAATAATACAGGTTTGCCACACTACTGAAAAGTAATCACTACTGTATTAGACTTACCAAGACCACCTCTAACAACTGAATATCAGTTGTGGCTTAAATCCAAATGATTATAGTAGGAATCTTGGTAAATATTTGAGTAGAAAATTAAGGTCTTAAAATTTCAGGAAGAGAAGCATGTCTTGGATTTAGGCACAAACATTTAATTACATGCTTATGTATTATAATGAAATAGTAGAGTTTTGTGAATAAAATGTGAGCCGGCTATTCAACATTAATGTCAGTGGGAACTTTTCCTCCCAAAGAACAGATGAACTAGCACTACTGAAATTGGCTTGAATTTCTTAGGCATTTTCTCTGAGTCTACACAAATCCAGTTAAGAGTAATTAGAGCTATTTAATTAATTTTCAGATTACTTTACCTGTACTTTTTCTATATCATTTATGAACAGTTTGTTAGATATTTGAGTATCAGAGATTTCTCTCTCACTACATTTTAATAGGGCTCAAGTCCAGATGCTCTTTTTTGTCCTTCATTGCACCTTTTAATTTGGAGAAGGCAATGGCACCCCACTCCAGTACTCTTGCCTGGAAAATCCCATGGATGGAGGAGCCTGGTAGACTGCAGTCTATGGGGTCACTAAGAGTCGAGCACGACTGAGTGACTTCACTTTCACCTTTCACTTTCATGCACCTGAGAAGGAAATGGCAATCCACTCCAGTGTTCTTGTCTGGAGAATCCCAGGGACGGGGCAGCCTGATGGGCTGCTGTCTATGGGGTCGCACAGAGTCGGACACGACTGAAGTGACTTAACAGCAGCAGCACCTTTAATTGTTGGCATTCAATGGATTGCTGTTAAATAAATTAACCTTCTGTGTATGTGGGATCTTCCCAGAACAGGGTTCAGACCCATGTCTCCTGCATTTAGTAGGGGTAAAATTCAAGAGAGCTGCATTGGTGTGTAGAAAGCATGGGGATGGATTCTTTTAGCAGGTAAGACAGTCACTGATGTACAAGATAGGTACTTTAGGAATGAATGATAAAATTTCTTGGTCACTAAATGATACTAAGACCAAAGCATAAGAAGCTTTAAGGCATTAAAGGCAAAGTATACATAGCTGTCTGTTAAATGAAACAGTAAACTGAGAGAAAAAGCATTCATTTACCTTGATTGGGTCATTCATTCAATGTAAATTTGTGAAGCACCTACTGTGTGCAAATGCCCTGATGACCACCAGGATCAGTACACTGAATGACATGAGCTTAGGGCTCCTAAGGAGACCACAAGATGGGGTCAGATTTATATCCAACATAATCAGTTAAAAAAAAAAAAAAGAAATTAGACAGTTCCACCTAGGTGTTTGCTTACATTATTATAAAAACAGATTCATGCATAGTGTGGTAGACTTTTAACTGAATTGACTAGCTTGTGCAGATTGTTGGTCTCTATGCTGATATAGATAAAATTGCTCCCCTAAGGCTGAGACTGGCCAAATTATAATGAAGTGGTATTGGGCCACTTGACTGCTTGTTTCTAGCTCCCAGAAATAACCATAAAAAAATACAGGGGCACTTAGCCACTCTGATACTTTTGATACAGTTAGACTTGGTGTTTTAGATACAAACTAATCAAGACCATCAATTAGTAAGACCTTAGGTGAACTGTGACTTCCCTGGTGACTCAGATAATAAAGAATCCACCTGCAGTGCAAGAGACTTGGGTTCGATCCCTGGGATGGAAAGACCCACTGGAGAAGGGAATGGCTACCCACTTCAGTATTCTAGCCTGGAGACTTTCATGGACAGAGGAGCCAGGTGGGTCCTGCTGCAGTCCATGAGGTTGCAAAGAGTCAGAAATGACTGAGTGACTAACATGCAAGGTGAATGAAAATGAACCTGATCAAGCTAATTTCATGGTCATATTTGCTCCTGTCGTATGTGCCTCTTCCTACAACTGAGTGGTTTGCATTTTGAGAGTTTTATTCCATTCTTAGCCAGTTTTTGACATACTGAAAGAAGAAATAAAGAAGTTGGATTATATTCTTTAATTTTTAATGAATAATTTAATTAATATGTAGTTACTATGCAGATGACACCACCCTTATGGCAGAAAGTGAAGAGGAACTAAAAAGCCTTTTGATGAAAGTGAAAGTGGAGAGTGAAAAAGTTGGCTTAAACCTCAACATTCAGAAAATGAAGATCATGGCCTCTGGCTCCATCACTTCATGGGAAATAGTTGGGGAAACAGTGGAGAAAGTGTCAGGCTTTATTTTGAGGGGCTCCAAAATCACTGTAGATGGTGATTGCAGCCATGAAATTAAAAGACACTTACTCCTTGGAAGAAAAGTTATGACCAACCTAGATAGCATATTGAAAAGCAGAGACATTACTTTGCCAACAAAGGTCGGTCTAGTCAAGGCTATGGTTTTTCCAGTGGTCATGTATGGCTGTGAGAGTTGGACTGTGAAGAAGGCTGAGTGCCAAAGAATTGATGCTTTTGAACTGTGGTGTCGGAGAAGGCTTTTGAGAGTCCCTTGGACTGCAAGGAGATCCAACCAGTCCATTCTGAAGGAGATCAGCCCTGGGATTTCTTTAGAGGGAATGATGTTGAAGCTGAAACTCCAGTACTTTGGCCACCTCATGCGAAGAGTTGACTCATTGGAAAACACCCTGATGCTGGGAGGGATTAGGGGCAGGAGGAGAAGGGGACGACAGAGAAGGAGATGGCTTGATGGCATCATTGACTCGATGAATGTGAGTCTGAGTGAACTCCGGGAGTTGGTGATGGACAGGGAGGCCTGGCGTGCTGCGATTCATGGGGCTGCAAAGAGTTGGACACGACTGAGTGACTGAATTGAACAGAACTGAATTGAACTTTTAACTTACCAATATATTTCCTATTGATAATATCAGTCTTAGAGTCTCATTTAGTTGGAATGTAGGGTCTTAGAAGAGCTTCTAGCTCCGTGATTTCTGTGATGCAGGTTGTGAATCTCAGGGGAATCTCAGGATTATGGTATGAGATCCACAATTCTATATAGACATCAGTCCATTTCTTTAGCTGAAGTGCTACTTCAGCTTTCGCCGAACAGTACTTACAGGTTCTACTTTTTCAGTTTTATTTTGTAATTTATTTATTGACTATGCTGGTCTTCATGGCTAGAGGTCCTTTTCTCCAGTTGAGGGGAGTGGGGGCTCCTCTCTCATGGCAGTGCAGGGCTTCTCACCGTGCTGGCTTTTCCTGTGGCAGAGCATGGGTTCTCGGGTGTGTGGCTCTTTAGCTGTGGCTCCTGGGCTCAGAGCACAGGCTTAGTAGTTGTGGTGCACAGGCTTACTGGCTCTGCAGCACATGGAATCTTCCCAGACCAGGGATTGGACCCGTGTCTCCTGCACTGGCAAGTAGATTTCTTTACCACTGAGCCATCGGGGAAGCCCTTACATGTACTATTTCTCACTACTTTTCCAACCAGTTTAAATGCTATTTTGAGTGGTATAAAATGGGGTTAAAGTTTTCCTAAAGTTGTAATAGTGACTTGACACTACTTTCTTGGTCATTAGAATCGGAAATTTTCTGGCGATCATATGGAGAAGATGGCATGTAGAAGTGCTAGATTTGAAATGTCCACATTTAAGAGACCAGTTGGAGACTAGTGCCCAGCACATGATAGACACTCCATAAACGTGTGTTGTACGTTGGAATAAACACCCGCACTATAGATCTGGCCAAACCTTTGATTCTAGGCCATAGCTAAGTGCCTTTTTCAAGGTCCCAGTGAAAGGTAGTGGCAGGTCCTATATAGAAGAACCTGCATCGTCCCATGTCTGTCTCATAGTAATGTAATTGAATACCATTTTGAAAGGATCATTAGGCTCAGTTAAGCCTATTAAAACTTAAAGACTATGCTGAGGCTTAGGGCTAGATTTGGGCTTTCCCTGGAGGTCATTCCCAGAGATAATAACCAGCAGATTATCTGGAAAAGTCATGGCAAAGTCTCTAGTATGGAGTTTATCAATGTGTGACTCAAAGAACTTGCATTAAAATCTGGGATATCTGTTAAAACACAAATATCTGGGTACCACCCTAGTTCTACCAAATCAAATTTTGTTAGATTTTCATTTTCACTCATCTCTGTAGTAATCCTTGTGGTCACTGACGTTTGAGGACTGTGATACTCTTGGATGAAAGAGAAGGGTTAAACTCACTCCCTCAGTTTCTTCGACTTACAGACATCTGATAACTATACCATCTTGCTGATCAGTGAAAAATGGGGTCTTTCTACAATCAATTTTCAGCATTCTACTGAGAATAAAGGGATTTAGACAAGATCCCTCTTTTCTTGAGGCCACATAAGGACATATGTGGCCTGAGAATGTATTGAGTCAGCTATACTCAAATTTATTTTATTTTTTTATAAATTTATTTATTTTAATTGGAGGCTAATTACTTTACAATATTGTATTGGTTTTGCCATANTTCTACAATCAATTTTCAGCATTCTACTGAGAATAAAGGGATTTAGACAAGATCCCTCTTTTCTTGAGGCCACATAAGGACATATGTGGCCTGAGAATGTATTGAGTCAGCTATACTCAAATTTATTTTATTTTTTTATAAATTTATTTATTTTAATTGGAGGCTAATTACTTTACAATATTGTATTGGTTTTGCCATACATCAACATGAATCCACCACAGGTATACACGTGTTCCCCATCCTGAACCCCTCACCCTCCTCCCTCCCCATACCACCCCTCTGGGTCATCCCAGTGCACCAGCCCCAAGCATCCTGTATCGTGCATCGAACCTGGACTGGTAATTCATTGCATATTTGATATTATACCTGTTTCAATGCCATTCTCCCAAATCATCCCACCCTCTCCCTCTCCCACAGAGTCCAAAAGATTGTTCTATACATCTGTGTCTCTTTTGTTGTCTCGCATACAGGGTTATCATTACCATCTTTCTAAATTCCGTATATATGCATTAGTATACTGTATTGGTGTTTTTCTTTCTGGCTTACTTCACTTTGTATAATAGGCTCCAGTTTCATCCACCTCATTAGAACTGATTCAAATGTATTCTTTTTAATGGCTGAGTAATACTCCATTGTGTATATGAATTAGGTGATCTAAAGCCAACATTCTCCACATTGGGTTTTCTTTTGTTATTTCCTGACCTCCCGTAAGTCTTTTTTTTAAAATATAAATTTATTTATTTTAATTGGAGGTTAATTACTTTACAATATTGTATTGGTTTTGCCATACATCAATATGAATCCGCCACAGGTATACACGTGTTTCCCATCCTGAAACCCCCTCCCTCCTCCCTCCCCGTACCACCCCTCTGGGTCATCTCAGTGTACTTGCCCCAAGCATCCAGTATCATGCATCGAATCTGGACTTGTTTAAGTGTTCCAGACTGCCTCAGCAGTGCAGGGGAGCATAGTATGGGCTCTGTGAAGAGGAATCATTGTGCCCTCTGAGGATAACCACAGCAGAAGTTATTGAATCCTCAGTGGAAAAGGAGATTTTGCAGACAACAAGCCCATGTAGTGCAGGTGCCCCTCCAATAATTTTCCTTGCCTGTACTGACCATGAAAGATCTGTATTTGTTTAGTTCTTTTTTTAAAGTAGAATAGCATTTAAGAGGCAAGATTGCTGTTGCTGCTAAGTTGCTTCAGTCGTGTCTGACTCTGCGACCCCATGGACTGTAGTCTGCCAGACTCTTCTGTCTATGGGGATTCTCTAGGCAAGAATACTGGGGTGGGTTGCCATGCTGTCCTTCAGCAGATCTTCCCAACCCAGGGATGAAACCTGCATCTCACATGTACCTGCATTGGAAGGTGGGTTCTTTACCACTAGTGACTCTTGGAAGCCCAGAGGCATGCCTAAGGCAAAATATTTACAGGTGTTGAGTCAATGGAATCTCTTAGCTGCCCCCTGGGAAGCAGTTATCTTTTATTATAGGATGTGGGAGAAGGTGTTTTTCATGTGTTCTTATGTAAACATCTTACCACAAGAAATGGGAGGTAGTATTTTGGTGAGTTATTACTATTGCTTATTTTTCAGGGATCAATGAGAAATTTAGTTCATGTGAAACACATTAGGAAACAGCAGTCTCAAGATGCTGTCAAATACACCTAGTGGTCTGCATTAAATTGACAAATTGCTCTTAGAGAAACAACTGCTAATTGCCATTCTTCATCAAATTATTCATTTTTATAAACTAAAGCTTTTAGGCTGTGCATTAATGAGATCCAAATCAATCTAACTGTGAGCATAGGAAGCAATTAAAGTTTAGTATGTAAAAACGCAAGGAAATTAGTGATAGTATAAAAGTTTTCCCTGATTTAAGGAGAAATGCTTTCAAATAATTCTAAGGCCTCCCAGAATAATAATCACCATCTTGCACAAATATAGCTGCTATGAAATTAACTTTCAAACCATTTAGATCCATCATTGTCCTTTTATTCACAGCCTCAAAGCATTGGTCTGACAAAACATGAGAAATAAATCATATTCTTTCCTTCTTTAATGTTTATATTATATAAGCTAAGATTATAATAAAAATTGTAGTGGATACAGCATTACATTCCAACCATTTGCTGTTATTATTTTATGTAGTGAGTAAAGATTGGAATGTGAGCAGTATCACTGAATTCCTTCCCCACGGCATGGGGTGAGTCCAGTACACACAAACGAAAACATCCAATTTTAGGTTCACAATCGCCTCACTGCTACTTCTGCATTGACTCTTTTTCCTAATAATAAATCATAAGTGTGCTTTAAAGCTTAGCTTGGTGGTGGTGGTGGTGGTTTAATTGCTAAGCTGTGTCTGACTCTTGCAACCCCATGACTGTAGCCTGCCAGACTCCTCTGTTCATGGGATTCTCCAGGTGAGAATACTGAAGTGCATTACCATTTCCTTCTCCAGAGGATCTTCCTGCCCCAGGGATGGAACCCAGGCCTCCTGCATTACAGGCAGATTCTTTACTGACTTAGCTATGAAGGAAGCCCAAAACAGCCTAAATGTAGCTTTTTACTCACATATTTTACAATTTTTGTCACATCACATCTGTCTCTTGTAAACATTTTGTATTTGTCTCATTATACGTATTGAAATTCATGTAATATTTTATGCATTTGTATGAATAACTTGTTTGAAATTATTCTCCAGGTTCCTCCCTGGGGAAGATCATGCCTTACCCACCTCTGTGCCCCCATGTGCTACTTAGCACATCCTGTTCAGTAACTGGTAAATGAATAACGATTTTGAGAATGAATCAACCCTAAGTCCTGGTCTGCTGACAGGCTTGTGTATTCAATGGAATAAGATACATGTGGCGATCTGGGGGACAGGTTTGGCAGATGCCTCTTGGAAGGGACTTCATCATAAGGGAGGAAAGAATCTGACATGAGGGGCTTGTTAAGGAAAAGACCTTAGTGACTGAAGGAGTGGGCTGATTGTGAGGAGGGCATGGGTTTCAGCACCATGTCAGTGCTGTCTCTCTCTGGACTCAAGTGTGACTCCCAAATGTAAAAGGGCTTTTTGCCTGAAAACTCTCCAAGCCCTGGGACATCAGCTTTACTACCCTGGTACTCTGTAAAGTGTTGAAGATCACAGTGGGGTAAGGCATTGTTCTTCCAGACTATACAACAGAACAGAGAGATGCAAAGGGTAGTGTGGGGACTGGAGCCAGGCTCTGAATTGGTCCATGATGAGATGAGGAGCTTGAAACAGAATGTAAATCTACCAAGCCAGTGAACATATTTTTTACTTCAGCTGACATTTTTTTTTTTTTTTGATAGCAATACATTCTTGATGAAGGTAGAAGAATGTTCATTTACCAGAAGGCAATGACACCCCACTCCAGTACTCTTGCCTGGAAAATCCCATGGACAGAGGAACCTGGTAGGCTGCAGTCCATGGGGTCGCAAAGAGTCAGACACGACTGAGCAACTTCACTTTCACTTTTCACTTTCATGTATTGGAGAAGGAAATGGCAACCCACTCGTGTTCTCGCCTGGAGAATCCCAGGGATGGCAGAGCCTGGTGGGCTGCAGTCTATGGGGTCACACAGAGTCAGACACGACTGAAATGACTTAGCAGTAGCAGGGACCTCCTTACTCTTGGTAACAAATAGATTGTGAACTGGCTATTTTGAGAAATGCTGTAATAGAGAAAAATGTTGCTTTGGCATTCCTTGGGTCCCAGATCACCACTGATAGTAGCAGAAGACACTAGAACTAGTAGCTGTGCAGATGAGGGATTCACATTGGCGGAAAGGGCATGGTAGTTATAAGAAAGAACTGTGGAGTACCCAGTGGAGCAACAAGAGGCACCACCCGAGTTTGAACTGGCTTGTGAGTATGTGTGAAATATCTCCTAGGGACTCTCTCCAGTGTTTGTGAGGAGGACTTTGTAGCAATATAAAGTTATAGGGGGAAACAATGAGATACTTTACCTTTTTGAACTCTCAAATCACTGCAGATGGTGACTGCAGCCATGAAATTAAAAGACACTTGTTTCTTGGAAGAAAAGCTGTGACTGACCTAGACAGCATATTAAAAAGCAGCGAAATTACTTTGCCAACAAAGGTCCGTCTAGTCAAGGCTATGGTTTTTCCAGTGGTCATGTATGGATGTTATCCTGAACCCCTCACCCTCCTCCCTCCCCATACCACCCCTCTGGGTCATCCCAGTGCACCAGCCCCAAGCATCCTGTATCGTGCATCGAACCTGGACTGGTAATTCATTGCATATTTGATATTATACCTGTTTCAATGCCATTCTCCCAAATCATCCCACCCTCTCCCTCTCCCACAGAGTCCAAAAGATTGTTCTATACATCTGTGTCTCTTTTGTTGTCTCGCATACAGGGTTATCATTACCATCTTTCTAAATTCCGTATATATGCATTAGTATACTGTATTGGTGTTTTTCTTTCTGGCTTACTTCACTTTGTATAATAGGCTCCAGTTTCATCCACCTCATTAGAACTGATTCAAATGTATTCTTTTTAATGGCTGAGTAATACTCCATTGTGTATATGAATTAGGTGATCTAAAGCCAACATTCTCCACATTGGGTTTTCTTTTGTTATTTCCTGACCTCCCGTAAGTCTTTTTTTTAAAATATAAATTTATTTATTTTAATTGGAGGTTAATTACTTTACAATATTGTATTGGTTTTGCCATACATCAATATGAATCCGCCACAGGTATACACGTGTTTCCCATCCTGAAACCCCCTCCCTCCTCCCTCCCCGTACCACCCCTCTGGGTCATCTCAGTGTACTTGCCCCAAGCATCCAGTATCATGCATCGAATCTGGACTTGTTTAAGTGTTCCAGACTGCCTCAGCAGTGCAGGGGAGCATAGTATGGGCTCTGTGAAGAGGAATCATTGTGCCCTCTGAGGATAACCACAGCAGAAGTTATTGAATCCTCAGTGGAAAAGGAGATTTTGCAGACAACAAGCCCATGTAGTGCAGGTGCCCCTCCAATAATTTTCCTTGCCTGTACTGACCATGAAAGATCTGTATTTGTTTAGTTCTTTTTTTAAAGTAGAATAGCATTTAAGAGGCAAGATTGCTGTTGCTGCTAAGTTGCTTCAGTCGTGTCTGACTCTGCGACCCCATGGACTGTAGTCTGCCAGACTCTTCTGTCTATGGGGATTCTCTAGGCAAGAATACTGGGGTGGGTTGCCATGCTGTCCTTCAGCAGATCTTCCCAACCCAGGGATGAAACCTGCATCTCACATGTACCTGCATTGGAAGGTGGGTTCTTTACCACTAGTGACTCTTGGAAGCCCAGAGGCATGCCTAAGGCAAAATATTTACAGGTGTTGAGTCAATGGAATCTCTTAGCTGCCCCCTGGGAAGCAGTTATCTTTTATTATAGGATGTGGGAGAAGGTGTTTTTCATGTGTTCTTATGTAAACATCTTACCACAAGAAATGGGAGGTAGTATTTTGGTGAGTTATTACTATTGCTTATTTTTCAGGGATCAATGAGAAATTTAGTTCATGTGAAACACATTAGGAAACAGCAGTCTCAAGATGCTGTCAAATACACCTAGTGGTCTGCATTAAATTGACAAATTGCTCTTAGAGAAACAACTGCTAATTGCCATTCTTCATCAAATTATTCATTTTTATAAACTAAAGCTTTTAGGCTGTGCATTAATGAGATCCAAATCAATCTAACTGTGAGCATAGGAAGCAATTAAAGTTTAGTATGTAAAAACGCAAGGAAATTAGTGATAGTATAAAAGTTTTCCCTGATTTAAGGAGAAATGCTTTCAAATAATTCTAAGGCCTCCCAGAATAATAATCACCATCTTGCACAAATATAGCTGCTATGAAATTAACTTTCAAACCATTTAGATCCATCATTGTCCTTTTATTCACAGCCTCAAAGCATTGGTCTGACAAAACATGAGAAATAAATCATATTCTTTCCTTCTTTAATGTTTATATTATATAAGCTAAGATTATAATAAAAATTGTAGTGGATACAGCATTACATTCCAACCATTTGCTGTTATTATTTTATGTAGTGAGTAAAGATTGGAATGTGAGCAGTATCACTGAATTCCTTCCCCACGGCATGGGGTGAGTCCAGTACACACAAACGAAAACATCCAATTTTAGGTTCACAATCGCCTCACTGCTACTTCTGCATTGACTCTTTTTCCTAATAATAAATCATAAGTGTGCTTTAAAGCTTAGCTTGGTGGTGGTGGTGGTGGTTTAATTGCTAAGCTGTGTCTGACTCTTGCAACCCCATGACTGTAGCCTGCCAGACTCCTCTGTTCATGGGATTCTCCAGGTGAGAATACTGAAGTGCATTACCATTTCCTTCTCCAGAGGATCTTCCTGCCCCAGGGATGGAACCCAGGCCTCCTGCATTACAGGCAGATTCTTTACTGACTTAGCTATGAAGGAAGCCCAAAACAGCCTAAATGTAGCTTTTTACTCACATATTTTACAATTTTTGTCACATCACATCTGTCTCTTGTAAACATTTTGTATTTGTCTCATTATACGTATTGAAATTCATGTAATATTTTATGCATTTGTATGAATAACTTGTTTGAAATTATTCTCCAGGTTCCTCCCTGGGGAAGATCATGCCTTACCCACCTCTGTGCCCCCATGTGCTACTTAGCACATCCTGTTCAGTAACTGGTAAATGAATAACGATTTTGAGAATGAATCAACCCTAAGTCCTGGTCTGCTGACAGGCTTGTGTATTCAATGGAATAAGATACATGTGGCGATCTGGGGGACAGGTTTGGCAGATGCCTCTTGGAAGGGACTTCATCATAAGGGAGGAAAGAATCTGACATGAGGGGCTTGTTAAGGAAAAGACCTTAGTGACTGAAGGAGTGGGCTGATTGTGAGGAGGGCATGGGTTTCAGCACCATGTCAGTGCTGTCTCTCTCTGGACTCAAGTGTGACTCCCAAATGTAAAAGGGCTTTTTGCCTGAAAACTCTCCAAGCCCTGGGACATCAGCTTTACTACCCTGGTACTCTGTAAAGTGTTGAAGATCACAGTGGGGTAAGGCATTGTTCTTCCAGACTATACAACAGAACAGAGAGATGCAAAGGGTAGTGTGGGGACTGGAGCCAGGCTCTGAATTGGTCCATGATGAGATGAGGAGCTTGAAACAGAATGTAAATCTACCAAGCCAGTGAACATATTTTTTACTTCAGCTGACATTTTTTTTTTTTTTTGATAGCAATACATTCTTGATGAAGGTAGAAGAATGTTCATTTACCAGAAGGCAATGACACCCCACTCCAGTACTCTTGCCTGGAAAATCCCATGGACAGAGGAACCTGGTAGGCTGCAGTCCATGGGGTCGCAAAGAGTCAGACACGACTGAGCAACTTCACTTTCACTTTTCACTTTCATGTATTGGAGAAGGAAATGGCAACCCACTCGTGTTCTCGCCTGGAGAATCCCAGGGATGGCAGAGCCTGGTGGGCTGCAGTCTATGGGGTCACACAGAGTCAGACACGACTGAAATGACTTAGCAGTAGCAGGGACCTCCTTACTCTTGGTAACAAATAGATTGTGAACTGGCTATTTTGAGAAATGCTGTAATAGAGAAAAATGTTGCTTTGGCATTCCTTGGGTCCCAGATCACCACTGATAGTAGCAGAAGACACTAGAACTAGTAGCTGTGCAGATGAGGGATTCACATTGGCGGAAAGGGCATGGTAGTTATAAGAAAGAACTGTGGAGTACCCAGTGGAGCAACAAGAGGCACCACCCGAGTTTGAACTGGCTTGTGAGTATGTGTGAAATATCTCCTAGGGACTCTCTCCAGTGTTTGTGAGGAGGACTTTGTAGCAATATAAAGTTATAGGGGGAAACAATGAGATACTTTACCTTTTTGAACTCTCAAATCACTGCAGATGGTGACTGCAGCCATGAAATTAAAAGACACTTGTTTCTTGGAAGAAAAGCTGTGACTGACCTAGACAGCATATTAAAAAGCAGCGAAATTACTTTGCCAACAAAGGTCCGTCTAGTCAAGGCTATGGTTTTTCCAGTGGTCATGTATGGATGTGAGAGTTGGACTGTAAAGAAAGCTGAATGCCAGAGTCGATGCTTTTGAACTGTGGTTTTGGAGAAGACTCTTGAGAGTCTCTTGGACAGCAAGGAGATCAAACCCATCAATCCTAAAGGAAATCAGTCCTGAATATTCATTGGAAGGACTGATGCTGAAGCTGAAATGCCAATACTTTGGCCACCTGATGTGAAGTACTGACTCATTTGAAAAGACCCTGATGTTGGGAAAGATTGAAGGCAGGAGGAGAAGGGGATTACAGAGGATAAGATGGTTAGATGACATCACTGACTTGGTGGACATGAGTTTGAGCACGCCCTGGGAGTTGGTGATGGACAGAGAAGCCTGGTGTGCTGCATTCCATGGGACTGCAAAGAGCTGGACATGACTGAGTGACTGAACTGAACTGACCTGAAAGTTACATGGAAAAGACAGGAGAAAAGCAGTGCAATATGTGTTAGCACCGTGGCTTCTTACAGTCATTTGTGAAAGGGCTTCTAAGATTGACCTTTTCTACAAATTTGGGCACCTTGTCTTATCCTGGCAGTGTAACTCCAAGAAATGCCAGAGGATGAACTTGCAGACATTAAGAAAAATGTTTGGAATAGCCTAATGACTGAAACAGAGAAGGTGATGGCACCCCACTCCAGTACTCTTGCCTGGAGAATCCCCTGGACGGAGGAGCCTGGTAGGCTACAGTCCATCGGGTCGCCAAGAGTCAGACACGACTGAGCGACTTCACTTTCACTTTTCACTTTCATGCATTGGAGTAGGAAATGGCAACCCACTCCAGTGTTCTTGCCTGGAAAATCCCAGGGACGGAGGAGCCTGGTGGGCTGCCGTCTATGGGGTCGCACAGAGTTGGACACGACTGAAGCGACTTAGCAGCAACAGCAGCTGCGATGACTGAAACTATGGGTGACGAGAGGAGGAGTAAATAAGAGCAATTGAATGGAGAAGAAGCAAATTGAGAAAGAAAAAATGTTAGAAGAATTAGAAACCAATGAGATGGATATTATATCTACCTATCTACCTGTCTTCTGATATCTATCTTATCTCTATACAGTCAGCAAAAACAAGATCGGGAGCTGGTTGTGGCACAGATTATGAACTCCTTATTGCCAAATTCAGACTTAAATTGAAGAAAGTAGGGAAAACCACTAGACCTAAATTTAGATATGACCTAAATAATAATCCCTTACAATCATGCAGTAGAAGTGACAGATAGATTCAGGGGATCAGATCTGATAGACAGAGTGCCTAAAGAACTATGGATGGAGATCTGTGACATTGTACAGGATGCAGGGATCAAGACCATCCCCAAGAAAAAGAAATACAAAAAGGCAAAATGGTTGTCTGAGGAGGCCTTATAAATAGCTGAGAAAAGAAGAGAAGCGAAAGGTAAAGGAGAAAAGGAAAGATACACCATCTGAATGCAGAGTTCCAAAGAATAGTGAGGAAGGATAAAGCCTTCCTCAGTGATCAATGCAAAGAAATAGAGGAAAACAACAGAATGGGAAAGACTAGAGATCTTTTCAAGAAAATTAGAGATATGAAGGGAACATTTTGTGCAAAGATGGGCACAATAAAGGACAGAAATGGTATGGCCCTAACAGAAGCAGAAGATATTAAGAAGAGGTGGCAAGAATACACGGAAAAACGATGCAAAAAAGATCTTCATGACCCAGATAACTATGATGGTATGATCACTCACCTAGAGCCAGACCTTCTAGAATGTGAAGTCAAGTGGGCCTTAGGAAGCATCACTACAAAGCTAGTAGAGATGATGGAATTCCAGTTGAGCTACTTCAAATTGTAAAAGATGATGCTGTGTAAATGCTACACTCAATATGCCAGCAAATTTGGAAAACTCAGCAGCAGCCACAGGACTGGAAAAGGTCATTTTTCGTTCCACTCCTAAAGAAGGGCAATGCCAAAGAATGCTCAAACTACTGCACAATTGCCCTCATCTTCATGCTAGCAAAGTAATTTTTAAAATCATCCAAGCCTAGCTTCAATAGTACGTGAACTAAGAACTTCAAGATGTTCAAGCTGGATTTAGAAAAGGCAGTGCAACCAGAGATCAAATTGCCGACATCCACTGGATCATCGAAAAAGCAAAAGATTTCCAGAAAAACATGTACTTCTGCTTTATTGGCTATGCCAAAGCCTTTGACTGTGTGGATCTCAACAAACTGTGGAAAATTTTTCAAGAAATGGGAATACCAGACCACCTGACCTGCCTCCTGAGAAATCTGTATGCAGGTCAAGAGCAACAGTTAGAACTAGAGGTGGAACAACAGACTGGTTCCAAATTGGGAAAGGAGTACATCAGGCTGTATATTGTCACTCAGCTTATTTAATTTATATGGAGAGTACATCATGTGAAATGCCGGCCTGGATGAAGCACAAGCTGGAATCAAGATTGCCAGGATAAATATCAATAACCACAGATATGCAGATGACACCACCCTTATGGCAGAAAGCAAAGAAGAACTAAAGAGCCTCTTGATGAAAGTGAAAGAGGAGAGTGAAAAGGTTGGCTTAAAGCTCAACATTAAAAAAATTAAGATCATGGCATCTGGTCCCATCACGTCATGGCAAATAGATGGGGAAACAATGGAAACAGTGACAGACTTTATTTGCTTGGGCTCCAAAATCACTGCAGATGGTGACTGCAGCCATGGAATTAAAACATGATTGCTTCTTGGAAAAAAAAACTCTGTTGGTGGGCTGCCGTCTATGGGGTCGCACAGAGTTGGACACGACTGAAGCGACTTAGCAGCAACAGCAGCTGCGATGACTGAAACTATGGGTGACGAGAGGAGGAGTAAATAAGAGCAATTGAATGGAGAAGAAGCAAATTGAGAAAGAAAAAATGTTAGAAGAATTAGAAACCAATGAGATGGATATTATATCTACCTATCTACCTGTCTTCTGATATCTATCTTATCTCTATACAGTCAGCAAAAACAAGATCGGGAGCTGGTTGTGGCACAGATTATGAACTCCTTATTGCCAAATTCAGACTTAAATTGAAGAAAGTAGGGAAAACCACTAGACCTAAATTTAGATATGACCTAAATAATAATCCCTTACAATCATGCAGTAGAAGTGACAGATAGATTCAGGGGATCAGATCTGATAGACAGAGTGCCTAAAGAACTATGGATGGAGATCTGTGACATTGTACAGGATGCAGGGATCAAGACCATCCCCAAGAAAAAGAAATACAAAAAGGCAAAATGGTTGTCTGAGGAGGCCTTANATGCAGTAGAAGTGACAGATAGATTCAGGGGATCAGATCTGATAGACAGAGTGCCTAAAGAACTATGGATGGAGATCTGTGACATTGTACAGGATGCAGGGATCAAGACCATCCCCAAGAAAAAGAAATACAAAAAGGCAAAATGGTTGTCTGAGGAGGCCTTATAAATAGCTGAGAAAAGAAGAGAAGCGAAAGGTAAAGGAGAAAAGGAAAGATACACCATCTGAATGCAGAGTTCCAAAGAATAGTGAGGAAGGATAAAGCCTTCCTCAGTGATCAATGCAAAGAAATAGAGGAAAACAACAGAATGGGAAAGACTAGAGATCTTTTCAAGAAAATTAGAGATATGAAGGGAACATTTTGTGCAAAGATGGGCACAATAAAGGACAGAAATGGTATGGCCCTAACAGAAGCAGAAGATATTAAGAAGAGGTGGCAAGAATACACGGAAAAACGATGCAAAAAAGATCTTCATGACCCAGATAACTATGATGGTATGATCACTCACCTAGAGCCAGACCTTCTAGAATGTGAAGTCAAGTGGGCCTTAGGAAGCATCACTACAAAGCTAGTAGAGATGATGGAATTCCAGTTGAGCTACTTCAAATTGTAAAAGATGATGCTGTGTAAATGCTACACTCAATATGCCAGCAAATTTGGAAAACTCAGCAGCAGCCACAGGACTGGAAAAGGTCATTTTTCGTTCCACTCCTAAAGAAGGGCAATGCCAAAGAATGCTCAAACTACTGCACAATTGCCCTCATCTTCATGCTAGCAAAGTAATTTTTAAAATCATCCAAGCCTAGCTTCAATAGTACGTGAACTAAGAACTTCAAGATGTTCAAGCTGGATTTAGAAAAGGCAGTGCAACCAGAGATCAAATTGCCGACATCCACTGGATCATCGAAAAAGCAAAAGATTTCCAGAAAAACATGTACTTCTGCTTTATTGGCTATGCCAAAGCCTTTGACTGTGTGGATCTCAACAAACTGTGGAAAATTTTTCAAGAAATGGGAATACCAGACCACCTGACCTGCCTCCTGAGAAATCTGTATGCAGGTCAAGAGCAACAGTTAGAACTAGAGGTGGAACAACAGACTGGTTCCAAATTGGGAAAGGAGTACATCAGGCTGTATATTGTCACTCAGCTTATTTAATTTATATGGAGAGTACATCATGTGAAATGCCGGCCTGGATGAAGCACAAGCTGGAATCAAGATTGCCAGGATAAATATCAATAACCACAGATATGCAGATGACACCACCCTTATGGCAGAAAGCAAAGAAGAACTAAAGAGCCTCTTGATGAAAGTGAAAGAGGAGAGTGAAAAGGTTGGCTTAAAGCTCAACATTAAAAAAATTAAGATCATGGCATCTGGTCCCATCACGTCATGGCAAATAGATGGGGAAACAATGGAAACAGTGACAGACTTTATTTGCTTGGGCTCCAAAATCACTGCAGATGGTGACTGCAGCCATGGAATTAAAACATGATTGCTTCTTGGAAAAAAAAACTCTGACCAACCTAGACTGCATATTGAGAAGCAGAGACATTACTTTATCTTCATAGGTCTGTCTAGTCAAAGCTATGATTTTTCCAGTAGTCATGTATGAATGTGAGGTTTGGACTATAAGCTGAGTGTCAAAGAAAGCTGAGCATTGAAGAACTGATGCTTTTGAATTGTGGTGTTGGAGAAGACTCTCGAGAATCCCTTGGACTGCAAGGAGGTCAAACCAGTCAATCCTAAAGGAAATCCATCTTGAATATTCATTGGAAGGACTGAGCTGAAGCTAAAAATCCAATACTTTGGCCACCAGATGTGAAGAACTGACCAATTGGAAAAGACCCTGATGCTAAGAATGATTAAAGACAGGAGGACCGAGGGATGTCAGATGATGAGATGGTTGCATGGCATCACTGACTCAATGAACACGAGTTTGAACAAGCTCCAGGAATTGGTAATGGACAGGGAAACCTGATATGTTGTAGTCCATGGAATCGCAGAGTTGGACATGACTGAGTAACTGAACTGAACTGATCTATCTTCTGAAGTCTTTTTTGAAGGAAGCAAACCCACATTTTCAGTGTGTGTGTGTGTGTGTGTGTGTGTGTTTCCTATTTTCATATGCATGCAATTATTTTAAAAATAGAGCCTGGAAGTTTTGTGACAATAATCTAGGAATGTTTGAAATGAGATTTTTATAAACTCACAGTATATCAAAATCAGTTGCTATTAGTAGAAATTTATCTTCTGCACTTGATGAAGGATATACTTGTCTCTCTCTCTCTCACACACACACACCCCTTCCAGACAACATTCTTTAAGTGTAACCAAATTCCTCAAATCTCCACTTGTGGCCAACTGCATGCATATTCAAGTACCACAAGACAGGAGAATTCTTAGGATGAAATTCCTCTTTATCATTAGTGTCACCTCCATCAACAAGGGCATTCATAGAGTGACTTTTACAAAATAATTGTTTATACGCAACATCTGTGCTCTAGAAGTGCCTGCAACAAAACATGAACATGGAAATGAGTTAAATCTTGTGCACTTTCGTGAAAAATAAAAGCTAAATTAAATCTGTAATTGTTAGCCATTAGTTTTTCATGTGTACTTTTGTATCTCAAGAGTATTTGGCACATACCAAGTGCTGATAGTAATACTTAATAAAAGTAATTAAATGACCAAACAAATAAATTTGGACAGTTTGTTGCAAGGAGGAAGCCAATTCTGAGTCCATGTTGGAACTGTTTCTTTGCCTTGCTTTTAATCGCTTTTGTTATTATAATCATACATAATGGCTTGCTTAAAAAGACCCTGCCCCTCTGCTTCACTGTTTAAAGTGCCTTTGTTCAGAACTCTGTCTCCCTGTAGATGGCAGGAAGGAACAAATGAACATATCCTCTGTCTGAGGCTTGCCATTTTAGAAGATGTTGCAAGATTAATGGTCTTTTCACTTTGCTTCCTCGCCTACCCCATCTCTGATCTACAAAAGAACCTGGCATCCAGATTGGAGAAAATGGTTATTTTGAGGCACTAGCCAGCCATCTTCTTGGTCAGCCGGCTCCCTGATTAAAGCCTCTTCCTTGCCTCGACCCCTTGTCTCTTGGATTCATTGGCCTGTTGTGCGACAAGCAAAGCGAGCTTGGACTTGGTAACAGGTTGAGTTTGAATGGACAAAAGAGCTTAAGAATTCTGAGGCAACTCAGCCTCAGAAAGTCCTCCTTTTTCCTCTTGGATCACCCAGTGTGACCTTAAGTGTATCTTTGCTTGCTGAGACCTATTATATCTGCAGATAAGCATGATTGTCCCTTATTGTTGTTTTTCAGTTGCTAAGTCATTTCCAACTTTTTGGGACCCCATGGACTTCAGCACACCAGGCTCCTCTGTCCTCCACCCTCTCTTGGAGTTTGCTCAAACTCATGTCCATTGAGCCAGTGATACTATCTAGCCATCTCATCCTCTGCCACTTCCTTCTTTTGCCTTCAGTCTTTCCCAGCATCAGGGGCTCTTCTAATAAGTTGGCTCTTCACATCAGGTGGCCAAAGTAATGGAGCTTCAGCTTCAGCAAACGTCCATCCAATGAATAGTCAGGGTTTATTATCTGTAGGATTGACTGGTTTGATCTCCTTGTAGTCCAAGGGACTCTCGAGAGTCTTCTTTAGCACCACAGTTTAAAAGCATCAGTTCTTCAGCGCTCAGCCTTCTTTATGGTCCACCTCCCACATCCATACATGACTAATAGAAAAACCATAGCTTTGGCTATACAAATCTTTGTCGGCAATATGATGTCTGTTTTTTAATATCTTGTCTAGGTCTGTCACAGTTTTCCTTCCAAGGAGCAAGTGTCTTATAATTTCATGGCTGTAATCATTATCTAGAGTGATTTTGGAGCCCCCCCAATATAAAATCTGTCACTGCTTTCACTTTTTCCCCTTCTGCTAATATTTGCCTTAATGTGATGGGATCAGATGCCATGATCTTTTTTTTTTTTAATGTTCAGTGTTAGGCCAGATTTGTCACTCTCCTCTGTCACCTTCATGAAGAGACTCTTTAGTTCCTCTTTGCTTTCTATCAGTAGAGTGGTATCATCTGCCTATCTTGAAGTTGTTGATATTTCTCCTGACAATCTCCTTTCAGCTTGTGCTTCATCCAGCCTGACATTTTGCATGATGTACTCTGCGTAGAAGTTAAACAAGGTGACAATATACAGCCTTATCATACTCCTTTCCCAATTTTGAGCCAGTCTGTTGTTACATCTCTAGTTCTTTCGCTTTTTGACCCTCATCTAGGTTTCTCAGGAGGCATGTAAGGTGGCCTGGCATTCCCATCTCTTTAATAATTTTCCACAGTTTGTTGTGATACACAGAGCCTAAGGCTTTAGCATAGTCAGTGAAGCAGAAGTAGATGTTTTTATGAAACTGTTGGCTGTGTCCCTAGTCACAGCCTATTTGGTTAGAGCTTAGCATTTTTTTTTAATCATAAATGAACAAGAATACTAGATTCCTGTTTGTATGGTTTTTTTGGTGACCTGAGAGATGGTCAAATACTGGAAACTCGGTAGTTGAACCTTGGTGAGACCTCAGAGACCCATTTGATCTTTTCATTTTACAGAGGAAGAAACTGAGGTCCAAAGAGGCAAACTGACTCACTCCAGATTATGCTGTTGATTTTTCTCCCTGCCTTTGGCTACTCATTTCTTTGAAGAGTTGCTGGTAAAGGATAATCCAGTACCCCTCCTGGGCACCTTGCTGAAAAACCATGTACCAAGTGGTTGTCTATGTAGCATTCAAAACAGTTGGCTCCAATAAAATTTCCAAGTTCGTTTGTTTAGTTCCAAATCCACTCTTAATTTTTACTTAGTGTATTCCAAAAGAACTGACAACACACTCAGTATAGTTATATAGTTTGGCAGTTTGCCGATTGACTTCTTCCAGCCTCTTTTTACAGCCTGAATTTGCAAATGCTTTCTGACTGACTCACCATTGGGCCCTAGGAATCTTTTTTTTGCCAGCTCTTTACCATCTGGGAAACAACTACTGCCTCTCAAGCACCCCTCACTGTTTGATTTCCATCGTGATATTGGTTCCAGGGCCAAGATCCATTGAGTCCCAAGAGGGAATCTACCCTCCTTTTCTGTCAGGATGTTGTAATTCATGTTACTTTTATGTCTCCTCTCAATAGAACTGAAAGTGTCTGACTTCAGGGTGGGTTTATGAGTGAAGCACTGAGAACAATTAACATTTGAATGAAAGATACCTGTGGATTCTCCTATTTAACAGCTGTTAAAGAAAATTACGTGTCTGTATCAAACTCCAGGCTGGTGGGTTGTGTGCATCCAGATGGGAATTACCATGTACACATACAAATGTGGAGTAAATGAATTGGATATTACAAATCAAATTGCAATTTTGAAATCCAGTTAGTAATCCCAATGACTTCTGAGGAAAGGCCTGTGGTAACGGATAAGTATATCATATGTCAGGAGAATTCCAGAATATTTCAGAATTTAATTGTCTTAGCTCTACCTGCCAAACCAAAGTTTGACTGAGATCATCTGAATAATCTAAACCAAAAACAACAGAAGCCATCTTTTCTTTTGATCGGATATTAATTCTTGTATTTCAAATTTGCCTTTCAGTTAAATGATCTCTCAGATGGGTTAGCCCATGCTGATGACTTTAGCCAAACCAGAGATTTTGCTGGACATGCAAGATTTTGTGCTTTTATGTTATTCTCTATAGCTCTTGTGCAGAACAGACCCTTATACTGGGTTGTAAACAGCTAGAGTGAAGAACAAATTAATATATTAGAGAGACTGTGCTGACTGAACCAAAGATTAAAATTTCGGCAATAATTCATTGGGTATAAGCAATTTAGAAACAAGATTACCCATATCTCAAAGTGAAAAATTTTACTTATAAAATCCTGCCTGTATTATCCAAATCATACAGACATTGTCAAAACATACATTTGATCAGTGATATATCCATGTGCCCACAAAACACTTTGAAATTTTAGTTATCTAGAGGCAGTGATGCTCAAATAAGTCAAATTCTAAAACTGAAATATTTAGGATTGTATTTTGGCCCTTTAAAAAAGACTTCAGTGTATTCCATCTACAGTTTAACAACCTGCAGAATACTGCTAGTACCAAACACTGTTTGCTTGCAGAGGCTGAAGCAGAAAAGGTGTAATCTGTGCAAGGCCACAGAGCTAGTTGGTTGGTACAGCCAATATTTATACCATTAATCTAGCTGTCTAGCCTTTGTTCTCAATTTTTCTACCCTACTTTGCAGTTATATTTTCTTTTTTTTTTTTTCATTTTTTTTTTAGACAAAACATTTGTGAAGCTGACAACTGGAAGAGAAATGTAGATGTACATATATACACACCTCTGTAATTGTTAGTGGTTGCATTCTGTGGCTTCATAGCAGTGATCTGTAGTAACTGTGGTGAGAATTGTGAAAAGCCTCTCTTCATCTGAGCTTTCTCTTGTCCCACTGGCCCACCCTCTGCCTTTTGGGTCTTTTGTTCTGCCTTGGTTTGTATCTCTGCTGATTCCTTTAATTGCTGTGTTTGGGCTATGGAAGCTGTTATTTTCAAGACTTCAATAACTGAGAATTAATACCCTTAGGGAAGATATTTTCTTTTTTCCCCTAAAAATATCAAACCAGAGCCCTGTCCCAGTCTGTACTGCTTGTTTGTGAAGGGCACAAGTTCTGTTTAGCAAGATGTACATTATGCAAATAACCCCAGTGTTACACTCACCACTAATAGTTTAATTTAATTTTTTGTTTTAATATTCTAAAAAAATCAAGTAGCTATTCATCATTTATCTGGGCATTGAAAAATATGAATGCATTCTTATTATAGTTACCAATATAAATTATAGTTGAAAGAAAAGTAGTTTTTATGTTTTATTAGTACTGAAACCTACTTTTGTATTATTCTGGTATACAAAATCCATAAATAAAGCATAGCTACCAACTTCTTTGATTTAATTAAAGCTACGATTTGTATACAAAACTAATCCATAGCAGAGACACGTAACTAGGCTGTAACAAACTTCCAATTGTGAAGTTATTGCAGTAATATTAATGGAATGCTTTACCTACACTATTATTTAGAAAATTTCATTCCTGTCACATCTAACCTTCAGTTTAACTAACACTAAATGAATAATAAATAATGGAAGTGAAAGGCATTTCTTTACTTAAAATATAAAACAGCTATTAATAAATAAAAATGTAAGATTAGTTGTAAAGCAATAAAACATTAAATTAAGTTNTTTACCTACACTATTATTTAGAAAATTTCATTCCTGTCACATCTAACCTTCAGTTTAACTAACACTAAATGAATAATAAATAATGGAAGTGAAAGGCATTTCTTTACTTAAAATATAAAACAGCTATTAATAAATAAAAATGTAAGATTAGTTGTAAAGCAATAAAACATTAAATTAAGTTATTAGCAATATGCTGCTGTATATTAATTTCCATAGCAGATTACCAGAAGCTGAATAATTTACCCCAGGAATAACATCCCAGGCTTCCTTTGGGCAAAGCCTGGAAACTTGTTCCTGCTGGATATCTGCCAGTGGTGTTAGCTGTCAGAGAAAGGCAAAAGAAATTGATGAGACCGAAGTCTGCACTTCATTATATTTGACAAGAGAAGGAAACAAAACAAAGCAAAACTGCCACTCTTTAACCCTTTGATCAGATCATCACGTTTTTGTAATAATTCCCAGGACATATACACTGATTCAAATTAATTTTTAATTAAATAAGGACATAAGATAGTTGGAGAGCCCTTTAGAGATTCTGAAGTGTTTATACATAAGTTAACTTATCCATTCTCAAAATAGCTATTTGAGGAAGGGATGAAGTAAAAGTGAAATTGAAAGTGTTTGTCACTCAGTTGTGTCTGACTCTGACTCCATGGATAGTAGCCCACCAGGCTCCTCTGTCTGTGGAATTCTTTAGGCAAGAATACTGGAGTGGGTAGGCATTCCCTTCTCCAGGGAATCTTCCCAACCCAGGAATAGATACCTGTTCCTTTTTACAGAATGGGAAACAGAGGCTTACAGATGTTCACTGATGTTCACTGCAGTGGCATGGTTGGGAAGTGATGGTTAATTAGCATTTAGATAGTTATCTTGAGATGACAATCCTAGCCTAATACTTTCATAAAGTGAAAAGAAGAGGTACGTTTGGAAAAGGAAGGGAAAGAAGTGATCAGGGCCTATGTGAAGAGAGCCATAGTTATTTAAAAACTTTAAAATGCTTTTCGATGGGACGCTTCATGTTGAAGCAGTGTCAATATTGGTTCTACTGCTGATGAAGCTCTGTTGTAAGGGATGGGGTGGGAGGATCTGAATGCTCATCACCACTCCCAGAGGAAGAGTTGGAGGCATCTACCCTGGGAGCCGGCTGATTTTTCTAGGGACACTGAGTACTCAGGTTCCTACTCTTGATCTCATTTAGGGGACAAAATCAGTTGCTTCGAAAATCCTAATCTATAGGGTCATAAAAGAGTCAGACAAAACTGGACAAAAAACAACCAACCATCCTGTGTCATGAGCTTCTAGTCCAAGGTCCAAGTGGGACTACTGGAGGGTCTGTTGCTTCCCCAGCCCAAGCTCTGGCCCGGAACTGCCCAGCCTTACAAAGGGACTAGACGTTAGATGAAATGATTATATAAAACATAGGTAGGAAATGACTTTGCTGTCCTCTCAGTAAATTATGAGATGGCTGGATGGCACCACTGATGAAATGGGTATGAATTTGGGTAAATTTTGGGAGATAGTGAGGGACGGGGAGGCCTGGCATGCTGCAGTCCATGGGGTCGCAGAGTCGGACACAACAGCAACTGAACAACAACGAAAGGTAGACTGAATCAATGCATTTCACTTTCCATAACTTTCTGCATTATAGTTTTCATCTATGATCTTTTCCATCTGATTTTGTGATACTAATTACTAAAGAGGATAGAATATGTTTCCTGAGTGATCAGTCCTGAGTTAGGCCATGTGACTTGTGAAAGCCAGTGGGAAATTGGTGAAGTGAAAAGTGATGAGTTTGGGGCTGAGGCTTTGAGAAGTATTGTTTCTTCTCATCCTCCTGTAATCTTTGCCAGTTGCCATGAGAAACACTATTAGATACTGATCCAAAAAGAATGAGAGACACAGGGAGTTGACTTGCACCTAATCTGTTGCCTGAAGCTCAGTCCACCCAATTAGAGCCGATTTATGAAGCCCCAGAAAAATAAGTTTTCTATGTAGGCCATTGAGTTTGCAGTGGTTAGCTTTGTAGTATTATTGCAATAATAACTAGTCACTGTAACCACTATCCGTCTAGTATTTCAAGCCAGAAGCCTGGGCATCCTAACAGATGAATTTTGTTTTTAAGAAAAAGTAAGTTATGGTTTTAGAAAAATACATGATTACTATAAAGAATTTATAAAGTAAAGAGAAGAACATAAATGAAAGTAAAAAATATTTTAGGAAAGAAAATGGAAAAGCATAAGATGCCAACCTCCTACCCCCCAAGAAATAAGCATTTTCAACAATAGGTGAACATCATAGCAGACATTCATTTTTTTCCCATAAATTTTTTATTTTCAATGGTTTTAGATTCATAGGAAAAATTGAAAAAAATAGGATAGACAGTATCCTTTGTTGCGAATATCTTGCTTTATCATGGTATATTTGTCAGAAGCATTTGTATATTACTAACCAGAAATCAAATTGCCAACATCCGCTGGATCATGGAAAAAGCAAGAGAGTTCCAGAAAAACATCTATTTCTGCTTTATTGACTATGCCAAAGCCTTTGACTGTGTGGATCACAATAAACTATGGAAAATTCTGAAAGAGATGGGCATACCAGACCACCTGACCTGCCTCTTGAGAAATCTGTATGCAGATCAGGAAGCAACAGTTAGAACTGGACATGGAACAACAGACTGGTTCCAAATAGGAAAAGGAGTACGTCAAGGCTTATATTGTCACCCTGCTTATTTAACTTATATGCAGAGTACATCATGAGAAACGCTGGACTGGAAGAAACACAAGCTGGAATCAAGATTGCTGGGAGAAATATCAATAACCTCAGATATGCAGATGACACCACCCTTATGGCAGAAAGTGAAGAGGAACTCAAAAGCCTCTAGATGAAAGTGAAAGAGGAGAGTGAAAAAGTTGGTTTAAAGCTCACCATTCAGAAAACGAAGATCATGGCATCTGGTCCCATCACTTCATGGGAAATAGATGGGGAAGCAGTGGAAACAGTGGAATAAAAGTGGAAACTTTATCTTTTGGGGCTCCAAAATCACTGCAGATGGTGACTGCAGCCATGAAATTAAAAGACGCTTACTCCTTGGAAGGAAAGTTATGACTAACCTAGATAGCATATTAAAAAGCAGAGATACTACTTTGCCGACTAAGGTCCGTCTAGTCAAGGCTATGGTTTTTCCTGTGGTCATGTATGGATGTGAGAGTTGGACTGTGAAGAAGACTGAGCGCTGAAGAATTGATGCTGTTGAACTGTGGTGTTGGAGAAGACTCTTGAGAGTCCCTTGGACTGCAAGGAGATCCAACCAATCCATTCTGAAGATCAGCCCTGGGATTTCTTTGGAAGGAATGATGCTAAAGCTGGAACTCCAGTACTTTGGCCACCTCATGCGAAGAGTTGACTCATTGGAAAAGACTCTGATGCTGGGAGGGATTGGGGGCAGGAGGAGAAGGGGACGACCGAGGAGGAGATGGCTGGATGGCATCACGGACTCGATGGACATGAGTCTGAGTGAACTCCGGGAGTTGGTGATGGACAGGGAGGCCTGGCGTGCTGTGATTCATGGGGTCGCAGAGTTGGACACGACTGAGCGACTGAACTGAACTGAAGCTTTAGTTGATTAAAGTCATCAGGGTCTGACCCATGGTCAACATCATCATCCCTTAGGTTCCAGTTGATCCAGGAGTTAAGCACTTCAGGCTAATCTTTACTACTGAAACAGAACTGGGAGTCTTTATAAATGACTTATTATCTTTGCTTTTGTTACTTCTCTTGCCTGATTAACAGTCACTTGTTCCTGCATTCTTTTTTTCCCTTAAGATCATTCATTAGAGACTTGTTCAAGGATAAGCATTGTGACCAAGATTGGATCACAGAATGACTTAGGCCAAAATGCCTTCTCTTATGTCAGGAAAGTCATGCATGGTTCTCTCTTTCCAGGGATTTCCTACCCCCCTTCCCCCATCTGCTTACATGATTGCTTTTATCTAAAGTAGGTCCTCTCCCCTTTTCCTGCCATTATTGTTTTTATCTCAGCACTGTTTCCTTTATGGCACTTAACACAACTTGTAACTTTTTTTTTTTTTATGCTATATTCTGTCTCCCCACTGTGTCCCTTTTCTTCACCAGGATATCTCCATTACCTAGCACACTGCTCATTATTGGATAGACAAAAAATAAATTTTACCTGGTGTTAAATGAATCAAACAGTGGTCAAGAATGACTCAGAGAGTTCTGAAGTGACCAACTAGATGTATTGGTAGAGAAGTTAGAAGCCGTTTGGAGGAAGGGAACAGAAGATGATCAGTTTTGTCTGCACATGTTGAATTTGAAGTTTTCAATAATTTCAATATAACACCTAGTAGGCAGCTTGAAATACAGATCTGGAGCTCTGGAGAGACCATCACATTGGAGCTATAGATTTGAGAACCTTGAGAACTGGTGAGATCAGTCATGAAGAGCATGAAAAAACTACAGAGAAGGTTTAGGAGGAACTACAAAGAATAACATTTATACAGTGGGCAGAAAGAGCAGCAAAACTTTAGAGGACCCAGCAGGGGCTGCCAGCAAGAACCAGAGAGAAACTTTCAGGGAGCAGGTAGTGGTCACAAGTAGTTCAGATGGCTTAGCGGGACATAAATTATGTCGCATCATCTGAAAGAGTCCCTTAGAACTGCCAATTAGGAGGCTTAGACATGGGGACCTTATAATAATCTCAGTGAATAGTGGGCTGTGGTCTGAAGACAGAATGTTAGGAAGTGAATGTAGTAACTGTAGAACATGCTTTCAGGAAGGGCAACCATGAAAACAGATTTTATTTGGAAAGAGAGGCAAGGTCAAAGGAGACTTGAAAGAAAGCTTAGAGTCTCTATATAAGAGGGGAGGAGAGAGAGGGAGCGAAGATGGGTGTGGAAATAACTGATGGAAGAATCTGATAGGAGCAGTTGAGAGGAAGAGGCAACAAAGAGTTGCCCTTCTTTGAAAGTGTAAAGATAGCGCTCACTTCAGCAGCACATATACTAAAACTGGAACAATACAGAGACAAATAGCATGGCCCTTCCACAAGGATGACACGAAAATTCGTGACGTGTTCCATATTTTTAGATTAAAACTACAATGAGGTATCACCTCACACCAATCAGAATGGCTATCATCAAAAATCTACCAAGAATAAATGCTGGAAAGGGTGTGGAGAAAAGAGAACCCTCTTGCACTGTTAGTGGGGAATGTAAATTGATAGAATCACTATGGAGAGCAGTATGGAGGTTCCTTTAAAAACTAGGAATAAAACTACCATATAACCCAGCAATCCCACTACTGGGCATATAACCTGAGAAAACAATAATTGAAAGAGACGCATGTACCCCAGTGTTCTTTGCAGTACTATTTACAATAGCTAGGACATGAAAGCAACCTAGATGCCCATGGACAAATGAAAGGATAAAGAAGCTGTGGTACATATATAAAATGGAATATTACTCATCCATAAAAAAGAACACATCTGAGTCAGTCTTAATGAGGTAGATGAACCTAAAGCCTGTTATACAGAGTGAAGTAAGTCAGAAAGAGAGAAACAAATATCATATATTAATGCATATATATGGAATCTAGAAAGACGGTACTGATGAACCTATCTGCAGGGCAGCAATCGATATGAAGATGTAGAGAACAGATTTGTGGACACTGTAAGGGAAGGAGAGGGTGGGGTGAAAGGAGAGAGTAGCATGGAAACATATGCATTACCATCTGTAAAATAGACAGCCAGTAGGAATTTGCTGTATGAAGCAGTGGTCTCAAATCAGGTGCTCTGTGACAACCTAGATGGCCGGGATGGAAAGGGAGGTGGGAGGGAGATTCAAGAGGGAGAAGATGGATATATGTATGTGCTATGCAGTGCTTAGTTGCTCAGTCGTGTCCAACTCTTTTCGACCCCATGGACTGCAGTCCACCAGGCTGTGGGGCTTCTCCAGGGAAGAATATTGGAGTGGGTTGCCATGCCCTCCTCCAGGGCTATATGTATATCTATGGCTGATTCATGTTGATATATGTCAGAGACTAATACAATACTGTAAAGCAATTCGGAGAAGGCAATGGCACCCCACTCCAGTATTCTTGCCTGGAAAATCCCATGGAAGGAGGAGCCTGGTAGGCTGCAGTCCATGGGGTCGCTAAGGGTCAGACAGACTGAGTGACTTCACTTTCACTTTTCACTTTCATACATTGGAGAAGGAAATGGCAGCCCACTCCAGTGTTCTTCCCTGGAGAATCCCAGGGACAAGGGAGCCTGCTGGGCTACCGTCTATGGGGTCACAGAGAGTCGGACACGACTGAAGTGACTTAGCAGCAGTAGCAGTAAAGCAATTATCCTCCAATTAAAAATAAATTTTTAAAAATGCAAAAATAAATAAATTTAAATAGATATATAAAAGAAAATGTAAAGAAGGAAAATGTAAAGATAAATTTTAAAGGAGAGCGGAGTAACAAGGAGTTGAGGTGTTTCTGACGGCCTTTAAATTATCTATGAAGAGGGAGCAAAATAATCTTCTGCAACGGAGGAAATGGAGGGGGAATTTGGACTAGTTTTTAAGAGAAAAAGAAGATGGCCAAGATTGCCTGTATAAAACAGAAAAAGTCTGCAGATTGCAGAACTACCATGGCTTGAAATACTTTTTTCCTCCTTCCTCTTTATGCCTTCCTAACCTAGTCTTGTGCCTAAAAGACTTCAGGTTGCCAAATACTAATTCTTGCAGTCTACTCCAATACTAGATTTTTTTCCCCCAACAATAACGGGCAATGAACGGACGGCTCCCCCACGCTCCCTTCAACAGTGAACACTGAGCTGGCCTCCAGCACTTCTGCGGACCCCAACCCCCGCTACTATGGATCACATTCCTTGGTACAGCGAAGGCACCTCCTAAATGCTTGCTGTGGACAATGGTAGATTTAGGGACAGAAGGTCCGGTTCCTTCGTAAATAACTTCTTCACAGCGTGCAGCACGTGTTTAAGATCTGCTGAAGAAAGGCAATGCTGAGGGACCGAGCACTGCATTTCTTTTTGTGCTACCTGCGTGTCCGAACACAACACCTATGAGCATTAAGAGCCAACCGACCAACTTTTCTTAAATGAAAATACAGTAGTCCAAGCAAAGCACCAGGAGCCGAGGCTGGAACAGGACAAAGTGCGAGTACCAAGCTCGCAAACTGACCAAGGCGGGAGACGATATCCCCGCCCCATGACGTCACATGGCCTCAGCCTCCCGGCCCACCCTGCGCTGGGCGTGTCTTATGCCTGTCACAGCCTCTACTTCGCCCCGCCCCCAGATGACGTCACAACACAGCAACCTCTAGTATNAGAGTACGTGTTGGGCAATTATCACCCCCATTTTCATTCTGGAATGCTTGCATCATCCCCCAAATGAAACCCTGTACCCATTAGTAGTTCTAACCATCCACAACCCCCCAAACCATGGAAAGCACTAGTCTCCTTTCTGATCCTGTGGGTTTGCCTGTTGCAGACATTTCTGAGAAATGGAATAAAAAATATGAGGTCTTTTGTGTTTGGCTTCTTTCACTGTTTTCAAGGTTTATCCAAGTTGTAGCAAGTATCAGTACTTCCTTCCTTTGTATGATGAAAAATATTCAGTTGTATGGGTAGACCACATTTTGGTTAGTTCAGTTGATGGACATTTGAGTTATTCCCACTTTTTGGCTATTATGAATATTGTTGCTATACCCATTCATGTAAAAGTTCTAGGGTGCATGTAATGTTTAGCTTCTGCGTAATACTCATATTACACGCTCAGTATTTTTGTTATCGCTCTCTACCTTTGTCTTTCCTTATGGTACTTTTGACTGATCTCATGGGATTGTTAATCAGGTTCTCCAGTGAGAGTTCCTGTTGCTTCTTGCACTTGCCACCATTTGGGGTTTTCAGTGTTTAGATTCTGGCCATCCTAATAAATATGTAATGGCATTGTTGTTTTTCATTGGCCATTGTTTTATTAGCAAATATTTGATGACTGATACTGCTGTATTGTGGAGAAGGCAATGGCACCCTACTCCAGTACTCTTGCCTGGAAAATCCCATGGACGGAGGAGCCTGGTAAGCTGCAGTCCATGGGGTCACACAGAGTCGGATACGACTGAGCGACTTCACTTTCATGCGTCGGAGAAGGAAATGGCAACCTACTCCAGTGTTCTTGCCTGGAGAATCCCAGGGAAGGGGCCGGGGGGAGCCTGGTGGGCTGCCATCTATGGCGTCGCACAGAGTCGGACATGACCGAAGTGACTTAGCAGCAGCAGCAGTGCTGTATTGCAGTTTTAGATGACATATATATTTGACGAATTTTTCAAATGTTTAATGGCCATTTATATTTTTCTGCTTTTCTTATTCCTTCTTTTATAACATACTTTTCAGTCTCTTTCATGTGATAAATTAGCCCATTATCATATTTAATGGGTATGTTTGCCTCAGTGTGTAATTTGTTTTGCAAGTTTTTTAATCATAGACACACATTTTATCTTATAATGAAATATTCCTTTTCTTCTGTAATTTCTCTCATGGTATTAATGCCAATTAATGAACAAATATGTATGGAAGCCCTTTTTTATGTCAGGAACTCTGCAAACACTTGAGAAATTATAATGCAAGTCAGATATGGTCTCTGTCTTCATGAAGCTTAGAACTGCTGAGATCACTTATACTGTATTTTTGCCTCTAGGATTTCATTTTTTTATATTTATCTCTTCCATTCATCTAGAGTTATGTTACTATATATTGTCAAGTGAAGAAATTAGTTTTCTCTAATATCTAGTTTTCCTGACATCTTTTGTAATGTAGCTTCTCTTTCATTTGTTTATGATGCTTTTGTTATCATCAGCTGAACTCATAGCCATGAGGGGATTTTCCAAGGTGACTTAAATAGATATTTATTTGTCTATCAATTCTAGGCCTGGCAGTGTCATACCATTTTAACTTATGTAGTTTTATAATATATATTTTAATATCTTAATAGAGCAAGACTGCCCTTATCACCATAGTTTAATTTTTTTAATAAAGACTTTTTGGTTCTCCTTGATTCATTCTTTATACTGTATGTTTTATTTATTTTGTCAAATTAAAGAAAAAGTATGATCGTGATCTTGACTGGGATTGTCTTAAACTTTGGAAAATTA
Source organism: Oreotragus oreotragus (assembly GCA_006410675.1). Classification (NCBI taxonomy): domain Eukaryota; kingdom Metazoa; phylum Chordata; class Mammalia; order Artiodactyla; family Bovidae; genus Oreotragus; species Oreotragus oreotragus. Next base: position 250,786 of record SJYX01021176.1, on the reverse strand, counting down.
CTGCCTTCATAAACCAGTCTTCTCAGTAAGGAACAGGACATGTCTCTATTAAAATCTTTTACATCTTTCAATGATGTTGTATTTCATCATAATGAACCTGATATTACTTTTTAAGGTTATTCCTATATGTTGTATGTTTTCCTGCTGCTGTGAATAAAATCTCCCATTCTATTATAAATTTTATTATTAACACCATAGGAAAAATACTAATTTTTACATACTGTCTTGTGTCTCTATTTTACTAAATTTAATTTCATGAGTTATTCATTGCCTTTTTGGTTGTACTCATTTTCAAATAGAGACTGTAATATCTCATTATTTCCAGGTGTTGTATATCTCTTATCTACTTTTTAGAAAGAACTTTTCCTTTTTTAAAAAAGTTATTTATTCATGTATTGAGTTTTGGGCGCATGGCGTCTTTGTTGCCACGCGTAGACCTTCTCCAGGTGCAGCAGGCGGGGGCCCCTCTCTGTTGTGACGTGTGGGCTTTTCATTGTGGCTTCTCTCCTTGCAGAACACAGGCTTTCTAGGTGCTTGGATGAAGTAGTTGTGGCACACGGGGTCAGCTGTCCTGCAGCATGTGACATCTTCCCTGACCAGGGATCAAACCCATGTCCCTGCATTGGCAGGCAGATTCTTATCCACTGCGCCACCAAGGAAGCCCCTAGACAGAACTTTATATGTAAATAGCAGTGGTAATAGGGAATATTCTTGCCTTTTCCCATGGGTTTTAAGGGAAAATGATTGCCTTTTGATTTTTTAAAAATAGGATGTTGGCTGTAGGTGTAAGGTTGATATTCTTTATCATGTTAAGGACTAGCTCTATTTTCTATGAAAAGGTTGGTGGGTACTGGTGTGTCTGTGTCTGTGAGAAGGGAAGAAAGAGAAAGAGGGGAAGGAAGTGGGGAGAAAGAGAGAATAAGAGAGGGAGAGGGAGAGAAAGAGACAGAGACAGATGGAAATTCAGTTGAATTATATTCAGCTTCAACTAACATTGGCACTAGTGGTAAAGAACCTGCCTGCCAATTCAGGAGACTCAAGAAACACAAGTTCGGTCCTTGGCTCAGGAAGATCCCTTGGAGGAGGGCATGGCAACCCACTCTAGTATTCTTGACTGAAGAATCCCGTGGACCAAGGAGCCTGGCAGGCTACAATCCATAGGGTTGCAAAGAGTTGGACATGACTGAAGCGACTTAGCATCAAGTATCAGAAACCCAATTAACCTGGCTTAAATGGAAATGGAGTTGTTTTCTTTTTTTTTTCCCCACTACCAGGAGTCTAGGGGGTAGGTAGTACTGAGACAGTGCCATGCTCATCAGCAGTCAGGCTTTTTCTGTATTTCTTCTTTCCATTCTTAGCTTATAGACCTTTATCCTCATGGCCTTCACAGCTCAGCCTCACAATCACATCCAAGGCAAGAAGAAGAGGTAAAGGGCCAAAGAGACTCACCAGCTGAGTCTTTTCTCCTAGGAGCCACCCAAGGGCTTTCACTCACATCTCAGTAAGTCAGATGGGTAACCTTTAACAGTACAAACTGGGAGAAGGGGCCTGAATATGGGGGTTGGGTCAGCCAAGCAACAGCAGTGCCCCAACTCGGAAGCCAACGGCTTGGAGCCCCTAGAGAAGAGGAGGAAGATGCCTTAGCCAATGCCCTGAACAGGGAGCCAGTGGATGTTGTTTGATCTGAGCTTCTTATCTGGCCCTCTGTGCCGGAATGGATAAGTTACATAACCTCTCTGCTCATAGGGTGATGCTGCCTTGGCTGCCTAGGTGCCTGTGAAGTGCAGATGAAATCAAATCCTAAGAGTGCCCCTAGTTTGATTCCTTTTTTTTGCATTAGGATAATTTTTTGTGTTAATGAGTAAACTTCTCTTTCTCCATGATTTTCATGGTATTATTATTAAATTACTTTTGCCTGAACTGAGCCGGAAGGTGAACAGCATGTCAAAAAAGGGAGCATGGAGAGCTGTTAGCAACAGGGATGATGTCTCTGAAATGGAATAGAAATAAAGTGCGAAAAGCCAGAAATTCATCTCACCTTCTGCAGAATCAGGGGAGGGAGGCAGATAGAACATGTAACAAATTAATTTAGTACTTTGCCCCAATCTACTTTGCCTCCCTTCTCTGACTTGGGGTAAGAGAAATGCTTTGCTTCACAGTTTTATGGGGGAAAGCACAGTCCATCATATTGCTTTGTGGCAACTATTAATTGCTTCCTGAATTCAAACAGCATAACTGAAGTAGGTTGCCAGGGAGTGAATTACCCAGCAGATAAACGGTGGGTCATTAATGCAGTGTTGACCCTGAACCTGTAGGATGACGTGAGATCTACGAAAGCTCTTAGGAAATTTACCAGAACCCATTTCAGCTGGAGGTGATGTGTTTTAAATCCCTCTGTAATGCTGTGAGGGGAATGAAATTAGATAATAGTTTGCAGAAATCTTCTGGGCCTGGAGCCCCTCTCAGAACGATTTTATCCTCTTGTGTTATCATGCTTCTCATTTTAGGGCTATCCCTGTGTCCCAGTGATTCCCAGAATGGCTTGATTTTCTCCCACATGACGAAACTCCAAATTGACACATCTGAAAGGCCTTGTTTTGTAGGAGTTCTCTGTGCCCCTATTTTTTATGGTTATTTTGTATTAATAAGTAAATTCCAACTTTGCTGGGAAGGGGGAAGGGATTTCTGGGTTGTTAGGAATGCATGTGTACACATTGGTATATTTAAAATGTATAACCGACAAGGACCTACTGTATGTCACAGAGAACTCTACTCAGTGTTATGTAACAGCTTGGATGGGAGGGAAGCTTGGGGGAGAATGATTATATGTATATGTACGGCTGAGTCTCCTCACGTTTCACCTGGAACTGTTAGAGCATTGTTAATCAGGTATACCACAATGCAGAATAGATTTTTTTTTTAAGGATTATTTTAGCTTGTATTAAAAATTTCCAACTTTGCCTTATTCTGAAGCCTAAGATNTAACAGCTTGGATGGGAGGGAAGCTTGGGGGAGAATGATTATATGTATATGTACGGCTGAGTCTCCTCACGTTTCACCTGGAACTGTTAGAGCATTGTTAATCAGGTATACCACAATGCAGAATAGATTTTTTTTTTAAGGATTATTTTAGCTTGTATTAAAAATTTCCAACTTTGCCTTATTCTGAAGCCTAAGATTTTAACTAACACAAAAGAGAAGGGTAAGTTTAATATGTCAAGTTTACGCACCCTCCTCCCTTCTTTGTATCTCCTGTAAGAATATTCAGGGTATCGCTCCCTGGATATCACACAGTCAGAATAGTTGGAGTGAGTGTATTAATTGTATCTGTGGATAGTTGTATTTCTCTAAGTCTTACAAATAAGACTTGTAACTCTTTAAGGGTTTCATCTCTTTCCTCGCTCTGCCTGGGCTCCACAAATTCAGGGCACCCTTGAGGAAGAGAATAATTCCCATTGGTTAAGGGGCTGCCTGTGTGATGTACATGCTGGGTACATGGAGGTGGGTGGGGTCAGAAATGTAGGAGAGAGTTCACTTTCTTCTTGGGCATTTGTGAGTAGCGATTTCATAAATGACCCTTTCAGGGTAGTTTTTTTCTTGAGTTCATTTCTACTTCTTCTGGTTTTTCTAAACTCACTTTCACTGAACCAGATCCTGATCAGAATGTAACTGTGTCAAAGGGGAAGGGACATCTCAGTCTGCTGAGGGTAGCAGGAGGGAAGGTAGAAAATTTACCTGGGTCCTGGGGCACCTTGGGACCCAAATGCTGACTTGCCAGCTGCCAAACCTCCTTCAGCCTCTTCCTTCCGCACGTCCATTTCCCTTGTGCTGTATGTGAAAGGACCAACACACCTGCCTTTTTTTTCTGCTTCGTATGTATAACTCAGGTGTCCCTGGAAGCCCCAGCTGCATGTGGATGCAGATGGGGACGTATTAACATTGAAGATTCCTGGGACTTCCCCGGTGGTCTGGTGGCTAAGACTATGTGCTTCCAATGCCGGGGGCTGGGGTTTGATCCCTGGTGGGGGAGCTAGATCCTCCATGCGTCAACTAACTGTTTGCATGCTACAACTAAAGATCCCACATGCTATAATGAAGATCGAAGATCCTGTGTGCCACAACTAAGACCCATAGTCAAATAAATGAACATTTAAAAATTAAAGATTCCTCCTCTGGTTCCACTGCTCACGTGGGACCTTTAGGACCCTGAAAACTGCCCTCACCCCCGTCCAGCACACATACTCCCCAGATTATTGCTGCCCATGACTCCAGAGCAGCCCATCAGCCCCAGTCTCCAGGCAGAATTCTGTTGACCTTTCTGTGCTGGCCCAGCCCCTCCCTGCAGGGCTCTTGTGAAGCGGCTTGAGGAGGGTCAGGGCCCTGCAGTCGAGTGCTGGCTGGGAGGGGGTGTGCTGGTGTGCGTCCTCAGGGGATGCCAGGCCTCGTGGTGACGCGAGGTGGGCGCTGTGCCCTGTCTTCGGGCCCTGAGGCAGCAACACTGGTGCTCGCAGGCCTGTTCACTCTGCCATCACCCATCTCCCCGTCAGTTCTCAGAACGAGTTCTTGGGGCCGGGAAGGCGACAGGCCCTGTGTGACTGCTCTCAGAGTCTGTCTGTCTCTCCCTCGCATGTGTGTGTGTGTGTGGTCTCTCTCTCTGTCACACACACACTTGTACATACATGAGACAAAAAGCCACCATCAGGGGCTAAGCCACACAACTGGAAAAGAACAATCTTCCTTGTTTTCTGAATCGAGAAATGAAACACTCCATGCCGCCACATGACAACAATAGACTGTGGGTGAGGAGCATCCTGTCTTAATAGCCTCTCCGATCCTGGCCCTGCTTTGAGGGATGGGCAGCAGGTCCTCATGTGAACAGCTCGCGTCTTTCTCCGTGAGGGGACCTGAGGCACTGCCGTGGAGGATAGCCCGTAAGACTTGCTGTATTCAGGACTCTTGATGTAAACCCACTTCTGCTGAGAGGGGCACTCCTTGAGTACTTCCTAGGCAATACTTGGGTGGGGGTACCTGACTCAGCTGCTGGAGTCAGGGTTTTCTGGGAGAGGGGCACCGGTATTGGGTGGTGGGGTGAGGGTCACGTGTGTCAAGAGAAGGGTCAGGAGTGGATGGGGCCCTCTAGACCTTCCTGGGCCTACTTGGTGGTTTTGAGTCCCCACCCAGGGCCTCTGCTTGTCAGAGGGGCCAGCTCTTGACGTTGTCAAGTGAGTAAGTATAGGATGGGGAAACCCTGCTGTGTGCTTCAGACTAACACCCAGTCAGGGTGACAGGGATTTAGCCTTACAGTGTTGGATTAAGGACCAAATACAAGTTGACATGGACAATTTTCTCTTTGCTGGCTCCTTAGCTACAAGTAATTTATTCTAACCTTCTTTCATAATGCCAATTACAGCTGTTAGCACGTACTTCAAAGGCAGGATTCAAAATACAAAGCTATGGTTAGCATTTCCTGCACTGATATCCCAGGGGGCTTTAAACCAAGGTTGGATTGGTGGAGATGAAAGGGAGTGGGACTTTTCCTGAGCATTCCTTGGTCTGTATGGATGTTGGGAGAGTTTAGGGAGGGGGAGGGGAGCCAGTCCAGAGAGGGTGTGGCCAGAGAGAGGACCAATCAGGACTTGTGGATGTGACTTGACATCACCTTTGTAAACATAAAGGTAGTGTTTTCTTGACTAGAACCTTGACTTTCACTGAATAGTTGAGGGTAGGTTATAGAATGAAAGGTGGCAATGAAGAAAGAGAATGGGGCGATTATGAGGTGGAATTCCGTGACAGACATGTCCTGTTGGACAGATCATGAGGGGCAAACAGCGGAACTCCTGGCTCTCATTTCTAGGGCCGGGTTTCTGATGTGGCTAAGGGGTGGACAGAAAAAGGAGCTGTGTGCCAGCCCACCAGGAGCTCTGGGATGTCGGTTTCCAGGGCTTCTGTCTAGGGGGAGGGGACGCTGCCTGTGGTCATTGTGCCCCTAGTTGGTGTGAACAGACACCATGGACTGTTATCTATTGGCTGTGCCCTTAGTCCCATGATGGCTCGAAATTGTTGGGCGTTTATTGTGGGGAAAGGTAGGAGGCTTGGCCACTAGAGAAAAGAGAAACTGCCAGTCTTGCATGAAGGAAGAAGGCACTGGAGGGCTTGTGGGTCTGGAGACCATGAACACCAATGCTGTTTGGTCAGTTGGAGAGACTACAGAAAAGAAAAAAAAAAAAGGGAATGAATCTCAAAATGAGAGGTAAAGCAGAAAAATGAAGATATCAGGAGAAGAAATTTTTTTTTTTTCCAAGGGAGAGCAGAAACCAGAAGTAAAACAAAGGGAAAGAGAAGCTGAGAAGCAAGGAAGGAAAACAAGACATAGGATTAGCTAGAAAGCGGACCAGTCTGTTCCCTGACCTTGAGGTTACGGTACTCTTTCTCTTGGTGGATCATCAAATTAGGAGAAAGCGACTTAGGAAAATGCTACCACTGACCTAGAGGTTATTCTTGTTCAGTCGCTCAGCTGTGTCCGACTGTTTGCAACCTCCATGGACGTCAAGCTTCCTGTCCCTCACCATCTCCCAGAGTTTGCTCAAACTCATGTCCATTGAGTTGGTGGTGCCATCTAACCGTCTCATCCTCTGTCATCCCCTTTTCCTCCTGCCTTTGTTCTTTCCCAGCATCAGGGTCTTTTACAGCGAGTCGACTGTTCACATCGGGTGGCTAAAGTATTGGAGCTTCAGCTTCAGCCTCAGCATCAGTCCTTCCAATGAACATTCAGGGTTGATTTCCTTTAAGATTGATTGGTTTCATCTCCTTGCTGTCCAAGGGACTCTCAGGAGTCTTCTCCAGCACCACAGTTTGAAGGCATCAGTTCTTTGGCACTCAGCCTTTTTTATTGTCCAGCTCTCACGTCTGTACATGACTACTGGAAAAACCACAGCTTTGACTATATGGACCTTCCTCAGCCAAGTAATGTCTCTGCTTTTCAATATACTGTCGAGGTTTGTCATTGCTTTTCTTCCAAGGAGAAATGCATCTTTAAATTTTATGGCTGCAGTCACCATCCACAGTGATTTTTGGAGCCAGTCTGTACATGACTACTGGAAAAACCACAGCTTTGACTATATGGACCTTCCTCAGCCAAGTAATGTCTCTGCTTTTCAATATACTGTCGAGGTTTGTCATTGCTTTTCTTCCAAGGAGAAATGCATCTTTAAATTTTATGGCTGCAGTCACCATCCACAGTGATTTTTGGAGCCCAAGAAAATAAAAGTCTTTCACTGTTTCCATTGTTTCCCCATCTATTTACCATGAAGTGATGGGACCAGAGGCCATGATCTTTGTTTTTGACCCAGAGGTACCCAGTGCTTAAGTGCAAGCATAGAAACAAGGTTGCTTGAGTCTATTTTGAAGCAGCCTTGGATGTTTGCTTTTTAGAGGCTGAGTCAATGAAGCCCTGTACCTTTTTGGCCATGTCACTGCTTTGGCCTCCAAGGGCCAAGCTGATGGTATGTCCTGAAGCTCAGAAAAAAGCATGTGGTGACTCTCCTCTCACCCCATCCCCCTACTCTGCCCCCTGGTCCCTGGCCCCAGGTCCCAGCATCTCCCACACAAACGGCTGAGACAGCATTTATTTCTCAAGGAGGTGTCAGCTTGTGGAGATGTTTGCTGCCTCGTTCAGGCGCTGGCTTCCTGGCCTCTCTCTGTTTGCTGTTAACTCTCCCTCTGTGGCTGTGGGCTGAGGGCTGGCCCCAGCCCGTTCATCTTAACCCCTCGCTGCCCTCATTGCCTCCCTGCTTAGTCCAGCCCTGGCTTCTGAGGGCAGCCGAGGAGATGGCAACCAAAAGATACTTCCAGCGACACTGGGCTTGTATCTTAGATGAAAAAAATAAAAGGGCAAAATGTTGAGGTTTTCTAAAGAAGCCTTTCCCAGCTTCCCAACAAATGAGACTCGGCTCTCACATATGTTCCCCTGAGACTGACTTTTGTGCTGTGCCTCTGTGGACTCAGCTGAACTCTGACGTCTCTTGGGTTTGACCAGGAAGAGATGATGCTAGGAGAGCTGGGGGCAGAAGGAGGATGAGGCTGGCTGTTTATTCCCCTGGCCCCGTTCCTGTGCAGTCCTGACATGCTGGCTTTGTCCTTTGACCAAAGGTTGAGCTGCTGTCAGATGTCCTTTCCACGCAGCTTTCTCGGGGGCCTGTAACTGCTTCTCCTCACTCAGTCCCTGAGCTTTGAGGTGGGCCAGCTCCCTGAGGCTCCCTGCCGTGTGCTACTGGGCCATCTTTGGTTGCTTTCCTTAAATCTTTCCCACGCTTTTGTAAATAGTCCTAAAAACTTTTCTCTATTACCTAGCCCAACAATAACAAAAACGGGAGGATACGTGTGTTTGCCCAGGTATGAAGTTGGTTACTCATTTCTAAGATGCTTTCTGACACTAGGTGACTTCTGCTTTTTGTTTTTGTCTGGATTCCAGTTTTGTCTGGGTTTTTCTAAATGAAAGTCTGAGCATAATGCACAGAGGAGGTGGCTTTCTAGAGTTTAGGATACATGTGCCTGTGATGTCAACCAAGAAGGCCATTCAGCTGGGATGCAGGGCTGGCTTGATGGATGAGAAACCCATGCCGTCACACAGAGCCCTGGTCTCAGAAGCATCCCACATTTAGCTTAATATTTTGCTGTCCCATTTTGAAATTCTTAATAATTTTCTATAATTATAATTTTCATATGGCGGGTCTTGCATTTTTATTCTATCACTGGACCCCATACAGTATGCTGGTCCTGTTGGTATAAATTTGCTATGGATTCTATCCTGTCTCCAACGGGCATGTGATGGGGATACAAGGCTGTGACTAGAAGGTTACTTCTTCTGGAGACCTTTTATTTCCTGGTGTGTAGCCTCTTTGAGATAGAGAGCAGTCACTGAAAGATAATTCCTCTATATTTTGTTTAGTCCCCTTTTCTCCACTTAGAGGTTTGAATATAAGTTCCCATTATTTATGGCTGCATAGCAGAGCACACCAAAAGTTAGAGGCTTGAAAGAGCAGCCTTTTATTTTGCTAATGAACCTGTGATTTAGGAGGGCTCAGCAAGGATGGCTTGTTGCTATTGGAGGCAGTGTTGGCTGGAGTGGCTCAGCTGGAGACAGAGGACCTGTATTTGAGGTGGCTTAAACATGTGGCTGGCAACTTGGTTCTAGCTCTTGCCTAGGAGCTCAGCTGGGGCTGTTGGCTAGGGGCCCTGGTTCCTCTCCATGTGGGCCTCTCTGCACAGGGTTGCTTGGGCTTCCTCACAGCATAGAGCCTGGTTTCCAAGAGTGAATGATCCAAGAGACAGGAAGTAGAACCACCAGTCTTCAAATCTGGGCCCAGAAACTGGCACAGCATGACTTCCATTGTCACTTTCACTGTTACAGTGCCCACGCAGATCCATGGTGAGAAGATATAGTCCCAGCTCTTGATAGGGAGAGAGTCAAAGAATTTATAACTAGATATCCTTAATCTTCTACAGTAAGCATGCTTATTTTATATATGGAAAAATTCAAGGCAGCAATGCAATGAAGTCTTTCTCTGAGCAGCCACAAATCTGGGACAAAGCTGGACTCAGTGCCTGTAAGCTTGTGATTTCCCAGACTGTGCTCTATCTAGCGAATCATACTGCTGTTTTGCATAATCTAATAAATAGCAATAACTCTCCTCTGTCCTCATGGCCCAAGTTTTCAACCTCAAAGCACATTAGAATATTAATAAGGGAGATATACCAGTACTTTTGTCTTGAACTACTGAAATAGAGTCTAGGCATTTAGAAAACAAGGGAAAACATCAAAACCATAAAAACAGATAATTCTCATTGTCTTGATTGATTAGGTGATATGGACGATGTAATATGGTAGCCTCAGGTTATAGTGACAGAGTGGGTAGCCCAGAATCACTTGCCTGAATGCCCAGGATGGGACTAGGAGGACTCTTGTGGGTTATTTTGAGGTTATGAGTTCATATTAAAGGCTTTTGGGGAGCTGCCCGGCCTCATGAATGGCATGCCACACACTGTGCCCTCTGGAAATCTCCTGAAGCTTATAGTAACAGTTGCCTCCATCTTCTTTGAAAGAGCTTGATTGTCCTTGTGCAGATGGAGCCCCAAAATGAAGAACTCCCTTTCCCAGGAGTCTCTGGGTCAAGCATACCTTGATCCTTCTCCAATAGTGCAGGTCTATAGGTAAGAACTTTCCCAGCCCAAGGTAACAGCCCTTAACTTCGATGACAATGCTGGAAAAGAGGTTGATGATCTCTAAGCTTTGCAGTGCATGGCCCTTCAGTATGGCACAAGAATACATTTTCTCTCTTCAGGCATGTCTGTGTGGTGATGTCAGGGACATGAAGTAGATAAGAGCTAGCGTGTGAACTTTCACATCTGTCAGTTATGGTACCTGGAGTTCAGAGGGATACGCTACTCCTGTCCTGCCATCTCTTAGGTCGAAGCAGAGTGGTCTTGGGAATCCATCAGTTTCAGAATCTAGTTGAGTGGAGATTTCTTGCCCTAAAGGGCTTCCCTGATAGCTCAGTTGAATCCGCCTGCAATTCAGGAGACCCCAGTTCAATTCTTGGGTTGGGACGATCCACTGGAGAAGGGATAGGTTACCCACTCTGGTATTCTTGGGCTTCCCTTGTGACTCAGCTGGTAAAGAATCTGCCTGCAGTGCAAGAGACCTGGGTTCAATCCCTGGGTTGAGAAGATTCCCTGGAAAGGGAAAGGCTACCCACTACAGTATTCTGGCCTGGAGAATTCCATGGATTGTGTCCATGGGGTCGCAAAGAGTTGAACACGACTGAGTGACTTTCACTCACTTTCGTGCTACACAAATCCACATGAGACTGGGAATGCGGTATAAGCATGACTGGGCCTGAGACTGTTTTTACACAGGAGATTCTTTTCACTTGTTTATGAACCCAATAAAGTACTTATCACTTCAGGCCTGTGTGCCGGTCGTATTGTAGAACTCAAAATAATAGATGCGGTTTTAGTCTATCCTCTCTAATTCCTGCCAGGTATCCTAGGGAAGAGTGAGGGACCCAGGGAAAAGAAAAAAAAAAAAAAAAAGTGAATCCTGGTGATTGAAATGCTTAGTTCCTGGGATTCCACGACATCTGTGGAGGAGATTTCAGATAAGTTTTAAGCTCTTTGAATATTAGGGGATGTGGGGAAGTCAGGATAGATTTAGGGGACATTATAGCAAAACTGGGCTTCCCTGGTGGCTTAGATGGTAAAGAATCCGCCTGCAATGTGGAAGACCTGGATTCGATCCCTGGGTCAGGAAGATCCTCTAGAGAAGAGAATGGCTACCCTCTCCAGTATTTTTCCCTGGAGAGTTCCATGGGCAGAGGAGCCTGGTGGGCTGCAGTCCATAGGGTTGCAAAGAGTCAGACATGAGTGAGTTACTAACACTTTCACCTTCATATAGCAAATACTGTCATGATGGCAGATTTTGTATAGAAAGTTCTTTCCCTGTCCTGTGGGTGATCAGATTTACCCAAGATTATTCTAGGAGTCGTAATCAAATATAATATTCTTTCCCAAGTCCTTAGCCACATAGCATCCCCTCTGTATTGCCGAGTACCTAAGTCTGCACAAATGAAATGCTCTGAGCTCTCCCAACTCTAGGTTCTGCAGCTGAGCTGTAATTACTTTCCAGTTGATCTCAGTGACCCACGCTGACTGTATGACTCCCCGATCATCTGCTAAGATAAGGAAAGACTAAAAGTACAGGGACAAAGAGAAGGAACGGTGGGAGCGGGAAGGGGTGTCCTTTCTCCTGTTGGGTGCAGGGTCCCCCTGCTAATTGTTCCTTTTGCACAGATGCTGATCGGCTTTGTCTCCACTTCCTGTAGGGGTGAGATGATGTCCAGGAACCCTCAATAACTCTCTGAATTGCTGCTCCATCTTGGGTATCCTGTGGATTTTGATGGTGGCAGTTTTGAGTTTGAAATGCTCCATCTTGTGACTTTCTATTGAGTAAGAAGTAAAAGGAACAGGCAGTTGAGGTGCTTCTTATCCCCTTGCCCTGCTCGTATATTTTATGACTTGAAGCCTGCTAACTCTTCCCATCCAGGAAGAAAGCTTGGATGGCGGGGAACAGAAAATGAGGAGTAGCAAGAGATAGAGTCTGGGAAGGAGAGGAGGTATCATCATCACCTATCCGTGTTGAAATTCCAGTTTATACTGCATAAAGCTAGGACAGATGGCTGGGGTGTCAAGGTCCCTGCCATCCAGGAACTGTCAACCACTGAAAGGGCTAAGAATCCAGAGAGCAACAGCCTTTAGTCACCAGACCTGGGTTCATCTGATAACAGCCACTCACTGGTAGTAGGGCTTTGGGCAACGTTCTGTATTCCTGAGGCTTTTGCTCATCCATGAAACAGAGGGAATGTGCCATGAGATTGCTGTGAACATCTAATGACACGACTTTGAGAGATGACCATTTAGTGTAGGTAGATAAGTGTTTTTCTCACTTCTCTTTCTTTTTTTCCCTCTCATTGAGGCAGCAAGATGGGCTATGTCTTCTCTCTGGGCCTTAATATACAGTGACTTTTGCAGAGGTGAACGCTGTGATGTGGTTTGACAAGACCAGCTCAACCGCAAGCTTGTCGCTCCAGATACGAACAAGTGATGGTTTTCATGGATCACGGGGAAGGTAGATGGTTCACTCGTCTCCTTGGGCACCTGGCCATGTCAGATCCCCAGCAGTTTTGATTCCTCCCTGGGGAAGCTTCCTGGAGCCCTGCAGGGCGTGCAAATTACTCTGAGTTTGTAGCAGATGAACTTCCAGGGAGGATTGGGTGGAACTTGACTGGAGGTGGTGGGTGGAAGGGAGGGTTCCTCCAGGAAGAAAGGAAGAAGCCACCACGCAGACCATCGTTGCTGTTGTTAGATCCAAGGCAGAGGGCTTGAGAGGAGGTCACAAGGTGCCCTTACATCTTGGGCTGAGAGGCAACAAATGAGCTGACAGTCTGCCCTCCAGCCCCCTACCAGGACTTCCTTGGTTTTGCCACTGGGAGCTCTTGCTAGGCAGCGATGCCGTCCCTGCCAGGTTTTTGTTATTAAAATTGATCCCATGTATCAGAGAGTGGAAAGCAAGCCTTGGAAATCGGCATCCACGTGGGATTCGAGGCTCGCTATAGCAGTGTGTGCTAAGGGCTGGGGGTGGGGACGTGCGGCGAGCTCTCCGCTCAGCATCCAGGAGCGAGCCCTCAGCATCACTCACTCTGTCAGGGTATCTCGGTGGTAATCACTTCCAAATGGCTATGGGGTGGGGAGGGGGCTTCCCTCCAGTCACCCAGGGAATGCCTTGACTCAGGGCGGAAAGGGAGGTCTTTCCGTAAGCAGCTCCTCTTTCCAAAGGGGACTAAGGGCGGGGGGGACATGAGGCACCCGTAAACCTCTCTTAGCATCATCTATAATAATATCCATGTCAGGAAAACAGAGGGGGAGGCAGTGGTAATCCAGGGCAGCGTCAGGCCCCAGATTCTGACCTGGGAGGTGCTTTCAGGATGAGCAGCTCACCCCTCCAGAAATGACCACTATGGCTGGAGCATCTTCTGTGACGGAGATTGTAAGTGTGTGCATAGACACAGACTCTGCTCTAAATGATAGGTGCTGTGAAAGTCACCCATCACACATAGACGAGGGCTGCAAAACATAGCCCAAGAGTCCAAGTCACAAGTCTGGGAGACTAAGCCTGCCTTGTTCCTTATTAGTTATGTGGTTTTATCTGAGTCACTTAACCTTTGCATGCCTCAATTTTTCTTACCTGTAAAGTAGGAAGTGTACTCTTTAGTAGAACTGTTGCTAGGATTAAGTAATAAAACTTTTGAGAAAGGGTGAATTACTAAGTAGGTGGCCAGTACAGTTTTAAAAAATTATATTAAANTTTATCTGAGTCACTTAACCTTTGCATGCCTCAATTTTTCTTACCTGTAAAGTAGGAAGTGTACTCTTTAGTAGAACTGTTGCTAGGATTAAGTAATAAAACTTTTGAGAAAGGGTGAATTACTAAGTAGGTGGCCAGTACAGTTTTAAAAAATTATATTAAAGAGATCCAGTGTCTTTCCTATTGCTTTACCTTAGACACCTTGCTGTCTTCAGTTTCTACTGAATGCTTTGCAGAGTCACACGTAAAGGTCATATCCAACGTGTGTCTGGAGCTTTCTTGCATTAAAAACGGTTTCATCTGTTTCTTACCACAACTCACATCACTTTCATTTGCAGTGAGGAGCCACAGACTAGTAGAGCTGGAGTGATTTGGCCATGTGACTTGAGTGCTGGGCGTCCTGGGTGTTCCCGGCTCTCCTCCTGGGCACGGGCTCGCAGAGGGCTGACCCAGGGCTCTCTGGGGCCCACTGAGAATCCGCCAGTGGCCACTGGTCTGGCCACCTGCACTCAGGGTGTGTTAGATGCATCTATCTCACACCTGGACTGGTCCTTCCTTTATTAATGTGCTAACTGGCTTTTTCCTCAGAACTATTTCTCCCACAGTTGATTCCTTTCTTTCTTTTCCTCTTGCACTGGCAAACAGGTTCCAGAAGGCTTTCTGTGACTGCTTGGCTTCCAGCAATAGTTCTGTCTCTCAACCTCTATTAGGGAGGAAGGGGAAAGTAGCATTCCTTACCGTGGCGAGTGGTCTTCACTGTCTTTCTCTGAGAGTTGAAGTTTTAAATGCGCTGTTGCTCAGAGACTAGTTTCTCTTTAGATGTGAGTCCAAATGTTGATGGCAGAATGAGGTGCCTGATATTAACTCATTGTATGTCTTCTAGGTCCTTCCATGCGTGGGGCAGGCTCCTCTGGGGGGGAAATTCCCTGGAGGTGTGTGCAAAGTGGCAAGACCAGCTGACCTAGCACGGATTGGCTGCTTAGTTGCAGACTCAGAAGGATCTGTCCTAAGGGTATTCCTGAGGTCTGGAGGTTGCAAGTGAAGCACCGGGTAACTCACCAGCATCTTTATTAAGTATATACACACTGTATACATAGACACAAGAACCTGGCGGTCTACAGTCCATGGGTTGCAAAGAGGCAGACACGACTGACAGACACACTGCATTGCACATCACCTAGAATTCCTTCTGGGTGTGGCATGACCTGGGGATAGAACTCCTGCTAGTGTTCTTCCTTTCTGTTCCTGGGACAGGCGTGTTTGTGGCTAATAACTGTCTCGAGTTGCAGTATGGTCTTGGGCTTGTTCACACCAGCCCTTCCCCCACCCCTTTTACATTTCTATCTGGCACCTGAGCTATCCAACATTCTTGTGGAATGGCAGCCCAGCTTTCTGAACAGCAGATATCTGCCAGATTTCAGCCTTTTTGGAACTAGATTCGGTGAGGTTTGGATGGACAGAGTTA
>SJYX01021176.1:180720-233129 GCA_006410675.1 Oreotragus oreotragus | reverse complement strand
TTTATCTGAGTCACTTAACCTTTGCATGCCTCAATTTTTCTTACCTGTAAAGTAGGAAGTGTACTCTTTAGTAGAACTGTTGCTAGGATTAAGTAATAAAACTTTTGAGAAAGGGTGAATTACTAAGTAGGTGGCCAGTACAGTTTTAAAAAATTATATTAAAGAGATCCAGTGTCTTTCCTATTGCTTTACCTTAGACACCTTGCTGTCTTCAGTTTCTACTGAATGCTTTGCAGAGTCACACGTAAAGGTCATATCCAACGTGTGTCTGGAGCTTTCTTGCATTAAAAACGGTTTCATCTGTTTCTTACCACAACTCACATCACTTTCATTTGCAGTGAGGAGCCACAGACTAGTAGAGCTGGAGTGATTTGGCCATGTGACTTGAGTGCTGGGCGTCCTGGGTGTTCCCGGCTCTCCTCCTGGGCACGGGCTCGCAGAGGGCTGACCCAGGGCTCTCTGGGGCCCACTGAGAATCCGCCAGTGGCCACTGGTCTGGCCACCTGCACTCAGGGTGTGTTAGATGCATCTATCTCACACCTGGACTGGTCCTTCCTTTATTAATGTGCTAACTGGCTTTTTCCTCAGAACTATTTCTCCCACAGTTGATTCCTTTCTTTCTTTTCCTCTTGCACTGGCAAACAGGTTCCAGAAGGCTTTCTGTGACTGCTTGGCTTCCAGCAATAGTTCTGTCTCTCAACCTCTATTAGGGAGGAAGGGGAAAGTAGCATTCCTTACCGTGGCGAGTGGTCTTCACTGTCTTTCTCTGAGAGTTGAAGTTTTAAATGCGCTGTTGCTCAGAGACTAGTTTCTCTTTAGATGTGAGTCCAAATGTTGATGGCAGAATGAGGTGCCTGATATTAACTCATTGTATGTCTTCTAGGTCCTTCCATGCGTGGGGCAGGCTCCTCTGGGGGGGAAATTCCCTGGAGGTGTGTGCAAAGTGGCAAGACCAGCTGACCTAGCACGGATTGGCTGCTTAGTTGCAGACTCAGAAGGATCTGTCCTAAGGGTATTCCTGAGGTCTGGAGGTTGCAAGTGAAGCACCGGGTAACTCACCAGCATCTTTATTAAGTATATACACACTGTATACATAGACACAAGAACCTGGCAGTCTACAGTCCATGGGTTGCAAAGAGGCAGACACGACTGACAGACACACTGCATTGCACATCACCTAGAATTCCTTCTGGGTGTGGCATGACCTGGGGATAGAACTCCTGCTAGTATTCTTCCTTTCTGTTCCTGGGACAGGCGTGTTTGTGGCTAATAACTGTCTCGAGTTGCAGTATGGTCTTGGGCTTGTTCACACCAGCCCTTCCCCCACCCCTTTTACATTTCTATCTGGCACCTGAGCTATCCAACATTCCTGTGGAATGGCAGCCCAGCTTTCTGAACAGCAGATATCTGCCAGATTTCAGCCTTTTTGGAACTAGATTCGGTGAGGTTTGGATGGACAGAGTTATGAGAACCAATGAACTAATAGAGAGTGATGTTCACACAAGAGTTAGATTCCTCTCTCGCTGTCTTTGTCTCGTGCTCCCTATTATCCTTCCTCTGCCTTTCTCTCCACTTCCAGAGCTGTGCCCTGGCATTGCTTCCTGTGCTGGTCAGCAGAATGAGTTTCCTGCCATTTGTTTCACTGTCATTTCTGGAACGGGAAGGGAAGCTTGGCCTGCCTTGCCTGCACCGCCTGATTCCCTTGCATGAAGCCACAGGGAGCTGTCATTACTACTGCCCATATGCACAGACACAGCATCTGTCTTCTGCCCGGGAGGACGCAGAGTGTGGCTGCCAGCAGCTCAGGCCTGAGCCCCAGCTCCGGCTGACCACTTCACTCTATGTGCTGCCCGCGCAGCGGGGAAAGAAGGAGGAGGGTGGGCTTCCGAAAAGGACTGCAGTGAAAATCCTGTGATGCTGGGAAGTCTGGTTGAGGCAGCCACCACTGGCCACCATATCTCTGGGCAGTGTCAGGGGCTGTGTTCCTGGGTGTGCGATGGTGTGAGAGACCCACAGGCTGGCAGTGAGCTTCAGAGGCCATCTGTGCTGACCACACTTGGGAAGGTGCTGCCACCATGTGATGTAGATAAATGGAGGGAGGGCATGCAGATGATCACATTTAGCTTTTTGAGAGTGTACTGGTTAGCTATTGCCACAGGCATGCAGCATAACAAAGCATCCTGAAGCTCAGGGACTTTAAAAACTCAAGCATTTACTTTTCTCACTCACGGGGCTCTGGATTGGCAGGGGCAATCTGTTTTGGGTTGTGGGCCACTTGGACTTGGCTCCAGGTGTCAGGTTGGGCTCAGGTCTTGTCTGCATTCCCTTCAGCAGTCATGAGCCACGTTCTCATGGAGGATGAGAGCAGTCAAACCACGTGGGCACATTTGCTCACATTCCATTGGCCAAATAAGTCCTGTGGTGAAGCCCAAAGTTAATGAGGGAGAGATTTTACTCAAAGTGAAGTGGTGGGAGTGGGGTGAATATTTATTGTCTGTAGCTGGGGTATAGGCTTCCCAGGGGGCTCAATGGGTAAAGAATCCACGTGCAGTGCAGGACACACAGGTTCAATCTCTGGGTTGGGAGGGTCCGCTGGAGAAGGAAATGGCAAGCTACTCCAGTATTCTTGTCTGGAAAATCCCGTGGACAGAGGAGCCTAGTGGGCTGCAGTCCATGGCGTCCTGAAGAGTTGAACACGACTGAGGTGACGGAGCGCACGCCCACACAGCTGGGGTACAGGTCCAGGCAGCAGGTGGGCAGTGAGAAAGTTCACTTCTCTGCGTGCACATCGGGGCAAAAGGGCTGTCCTGACTTTCTCAGTCCTTGCCTTGCACACTACCTCATCTCTTATCTCACGAAATTTTACAGATGTGGAAACTGAGGCATGGAAAGGTTGAGTAAATTTCCCAGAGTGACATAGTTAGGAAAGAGTGGAGCCCGGCTTTGCCACCTCAATTCTGACCATCTCCAGACCTGAGCTTCTAACCAGTATGTGACAGAGTGTCTGCCTGTGGCTCCCTCTCCAGGCCCAGAGTCTTTACACTTTGGATGGAGGGTGTGCATTTTAAGAAAACAATATCTGATCTGAGATAATCCCACAGAGATACTAGACAGGACATCCTGTGTGGAAGACATGGAAAGTTTTACGCTTTGTAGCTTCTGCCTTGAAAAATCCACCCTGAGTTCCAGAGCTTGAACCAAGGTTATTAGGCAGAGGGGTCTCAGAACCTGGCAGGGCATTGAGTGTGGAGGAAGTGGCTTCCTTCTCAATCTCACCTTGGCTCCTTACATTCCTATTTGGTACTTGTCTGCTTCCCATCATGCTTTCCCTCCTTGGGACCCGGAGGGCTGGCGGTCAGAGGGAAGAAGAAGGCGTGGGCGTAGGTGCTGTCTGGAGGAACAAGTCAGTGGGCCGCTGAAACCAAGTCCGTGACCAGCAGGATCCCAGGAGGGCCAGCAGTCTGTGGTTACTTGGCCACTCTTCCAGCTGAGGAATGTGTTTCCCCCTTCTCATCTGTCTTGTGTTTTTGTAAATTTTGACGAGGATCCGTGAATAACCCAAAGCTCCAGAGTGGGTACAAGGTCAGCCAACCACAAAGTGTTCCCAGCCCCCAGCACATTTGGAGTAAGTCAGATGCCACTGGTGAGCTATAAAGGAGATAAACATGTGTGGATAAATGCCCATGTAAAGATGCATGCACGGGGAGCCTGTCCTGGATTTACCTTCACATTTGGGAGCATGTTGGCATTCTCTGTCTGGTAATTGTAGTCTTAGCACAAAAGAAATGTTCTCACCAGCTCTGTATTAATGGCTTTAGCCTAAGACATATGAAAATTACATAGTATCTTTCTCTTCAAAGCTTGAGAATTTCAGTATTATTGTTTATAACATACCCTTCCAAAGATGATTTGAGGCAATTTATAATATCAGATGCTATGGACTGAATGAATTTGAGAGGAAGGGACAGTCATATGTTTAACCCTAATCCCTCATGTGATAATATTTGGAGATAGAGACTTTGGGAGGTAATTCATGTTAGATAAGGTCATGAGGGTGGGGACCCTCATGGTGGGATTAGCGCCCTTATAAGAAAATGAGGAGACCTGGGCTCTCTTGAGGACAAAGCAAGAAGGCTCCATCTGTAAACCAGGGAGCAAGCTCTCACCAGAAGTCAGATCTGCCAGTGCCTTGATCTTGGTCTCCAGCCTCCAGAACTTAGGAAATAACTGTTTACGTAAGAATGAAAGAGGGAGAACAAGGCTGGTGTGTTCCAAACGACACAGGCTCAGAGGAGTTCATTCAGGTGAACCTATGAAACTTAGTTCTGAACATCCTGGAAGCCAGGGAGAAAAGCAAGTGTGCTGAGTTACATGGGGCTCATTTGCTAGCAACTGGCAGCCTCCCTGGGCATCTGGAGAGAGAAACTTTCCCCAGCACTTTTCTCTAAGGAGGAGAAATCATAGAGATGATTATCCTAGGATCACTAGGCAACTCAGTGGGCAGTGATTTTGTAAAAATGCCTTTGCCACAAATTCGGTAAGAATTACTGCCTCATCAGCCTTCATGGCACCCAAGTAAGGTAAAAAGCACCTGGGTACAGATATGTTTGTTGGGCAGTAGAGGACACTGAAGGCAAGGATGAGCAGTATCACTGTCAAGGGTAGTCAGGGAGGGAGAAGGAAAGGAATCAGCGTTATGGACATCTCAGAATGTTCTCTTCCTTCCTTGCTACAGTGTGGCGGAACAGGAGGCAGGAAGTTGAGGGTTTCCTCTTGTCGCTACAGTCAGACTGTCTGTGTAGCCCTGGAGAAGTCACTTAACTGTGGTCCAGCAGAGTGTGGGCCTTGCAGTTTCCTCTTCTGTAAAATAAGAAGACAGTTCATGTTCTGAAGACCCCTTTGCACCCCAGCCTTCTATGATTTGGTATTCTTCCCTTTCCCTGAGAGCCATACACTTAAGTGGAACCTAGTGAAAGAAGTCATCTTACAAAGAAATACTTCACCTTAAAAAAGCAAGTGGCTTTCCAGAGATAAATAACTTGGCAACAGTTGAAAACAAAGGAGAAAGAAAAAGAACTGATTTAATCTGTGTTCTTTCTTTTTTGGTCCTCTCTGTCCACTATCCCAACTGCTTTTCCTCCTAATTTTATCTTCTTCTTCAAATACCTCTTGGAACCTGGCTGTCAGTTTTGACACTAGGGGAGCATATTTAGCAAAGCGTTCTCACCTTTGTTTCATTTGACTCTGAATTCCATCAGGTTGGAAGCTGCCTGTCTGTGTAAACTGGGAGGAGGGCAGTACTTGGGTGCTAAAGAAGCAGAGAATGGTTACATGAAGAGATGTGGAGCATTTCCTGGCTCCTTTAAGAAAAAATAAATTTTCAGCATTTTATTTTAAACATTTTATTTATTTATATTAACATTTATTTATTTGGGTGTACCGGGTCTTAGTGGTGGCACACAGAATCTTTAGTTGCAGCGCGGGAGCTCTTCCCTGGAGAAGGGAATGGCAACCCACTTCAGTGTTCTGTCTCCGTATTCTTCAGTACTCTCCTGTCCTGGAGAATTCCACGGACAGAGGAGTCTAGTGGGCTACAGCCCATGGGGTCTCAAAGTGTCAGTCATAACCGAGAGACTAATACTTTCATTGGGAACTCTTGCTTGTGGTATGTGGGATCTCGTTTCCTAACAGGGATAGAACCCAGACCCCCTCTATGGGGAGCATGGGGTTTTAGCCACTGGACCACCAGGAAAATCCCTGATAGCTCCTTCTTGTCCTCTGTGTGGGCATGCTTTACATAAACTTCAGGCTTTACAGAAATCATAGAGTGTTAAAGTATTGCATTTGCGGAAGAGTGTATGTTTGGGGGGAGTGTGTCTTTGACTCAGGCTAGATTGGTGTATATGTATGTGTGTGTGTGTGTGTGTGTGTGTGTATGTATATGAGAGTCCCCTGGGATTGCAGTATTCAGCTCCATAGGTGACAGGTGGGATGCCAGGCAGGTGGGTGTAACACCCAATAGAACTGGAGTCATAGAAATGTCACTTGTGAAAGGGAAAGGGATATTAAGTGGCCCATCGGGGGTTTCCACAGATGGCACAAGGTAGCTGCCCCACAGTTTCTCACCAGGTTGGGATTGTGTTAAGCTGGCCCTGAAAGTTGGCAGCTTGGAGTCAGCATCAGGCATATTTGCACAATGAGGAAAATTTACCATGGTTTCATATATAAGGAAAATACATAATGGGGCTCTTACTTATTTGAGGGTCCAGAATCTACTGCCATCAGACTCCTGACCCTTACATTCCCTCCCCTTTAGATACCACTCAGAAGTCTCTCTGGTTTAGTTCTCCAAGATGCAAGTCCCTCTGTAATTTGCCCGCGTCCACAGGCATCCTGGGATTTGTGGATGCAGAGAAGCAGGTGGGATCGGTGGGGGAGGGAGTGTTCTGGGCATTTCTACAATATTATAAGCAAGTGCTGTGCAAATAAAATGCAAATTAAAACTGAGCGCTCTTGCACTGCGCAAAGGTGATGCAAATTTGCTTTTAATTTCTCTTCTGTGCATTTGCAGGCACCACAGAGGCGCCGGGGAGCTGTTGTGGGAGGGGGAAGCAGGGAATAGCAGGGAGAAGCTGAGGCTGCTTTTGGTCACTTGTGGACCTTACTGTGGGCCTTCCTATTTTCAGTGCGAGTAAAGGAGAAACTGTGGCTCTGCTTATGAGAACTGCTTCCACCCTGGCATTTTTCTCTGTATTTAGAAATGAGGGAGGCTGGGGGGAGGGGAGAAGAGGCCTTAATTGGGGTCAGGTCAAGTCTCTAATGGGGAAAGAGTTGGTGTTGGGCACTTTCTTGCATGTCTAGAGGAAAGCCTGGAAGCTGTCTGAACATCAGTGATGAGAAGAATCCTTTCCAGGTCAGTGAGAGAGTTAACACAGTCCTGGATCAGGCCTAAGGTTGTGACTAAGTACATTTTAGCTGATAGCAGGTTCTGGTCAATGTTGAGCTCAGAATGATTTGGTGGGAACTCAGGATGCCAGCTGAGAGCAGGATGGGTTTGGAAGGTTGGCTTGGTGAGGAGGCTGGCTTGTTCCCACCGATTAGTATCGGGCTCAGCAGGCCTTTGTGAATCAGAATCTCCCTGTGGCTGATTCTCCCCACAGGGCCCCAAGTCAAGAGGCTTTTGATCCAATGGCCTTTGTCCCACAGAAGGTTCTTGGTCAGCCTGTCCTTGATGCCTGAACCAGTGATCTGACAATCATGCTTGGTCAATTACCCTGCCTAGGAGGAAGTCTAAGGGAGAAAAGAAAGGATTTGGGAGATGAAGTCAGGAGTCAGGAAGAACTAACTGCCACCTCTTGGAAGCTACTAATAGTATAGTTCCAAAAAGAATACTTTTTTTTTTTTCCTCCAGTGTGTTTCTTGGTTGCCCTATTATCAGTCATACGTGCAGGATCTCCAAGAGAAATATGTTTTAACATCCTGAAACTGAATTATTAAATGGGGATTAACTTGGTGTTGATTTTTCTTCATGGCTGATTTGCAGTATAAACTGGGTTTAAGGCATCTTTTACTAAACCGTCCGGATTTCAGTAGATCACCTTGGATGAGGCATTCATTAAAGATTTCATGCTGATGTTATTTGTTTAGGCTTTGGTGCCCTTTGTCTGTTTTCCCTCCCCTTTTATTCAATAATGATATCTTTCAGGCAGAGAATACCTTCCATCCCGTGGTATTAAGAGCTTTCCATGGTGGAGAGCTGGGCCCCATGGCCAACAGCTAGGCAGGAAGTCAGAGGGCTTGGGTGGACTCCCTGCCTGATCCCCAGATAGCCAGGCAGCTAGGACCACAAGGATGGGGCAGGTATCAGACACTCTGTTTGGCAGCTGCCTCCTCCAGCTGCCTTTTGAAGACTGGAATCCATTAACAAGGGAACTCACCTTTACATTTCACTCTTCAATGCCCAGGAAGAAGTAATGGCTAAAGTTCACATGGGTACGTGAATGCCCATTACTGCATTCTGGTCAGAGAGCAGATAACTGAAGGGAAAGGAAGGAGAGGGTGTCTGGCATTGAGATATATACCAGGACACTGGCTTGTTAAAAATCTTGAGTCTGAAACATGCAGCCCTTGAGCAGATTATTCAGCCTCTTTGAATCTTATTTATTTTTTCATCTACCAAATGCAAATGTTAAAATCTCTTAGAGTTGTAGGGATTAGTTATAATTATTCTTGTAATGAGCTCAGCAGAGAAGAGATGCTCGATATCCCCTTCCCACGTGCAGACACAGTTCACATAGCTGAAATCAGAGTGTTGGCATCACTTTTTACTCCATCAGCCTTACAAAACAGGTACCTTCTTCGATTTTGCAGTCCCTCTTTTCTTCATTGTTAATTGCTGACCACTATTATGTATGGTAATTTGCTAGACTCATTATTGTTGATTAATTTGGTGTTTCCCAAAAGCTACAGTCTCTTCTGTGGGCCTTGGAGCCTGCCATTTCCAGAACAGCTTGACCTCGTGGGGATTCATTGCCCAAAGTGTTGCCAGGCTTTCCTCTGGAGCATGGTGAGGAAAGGTGATCTCAGCTGGCCTGGCAGCATTTCGCCCAGACTAGCCGCCTCGCTCTAGCCAGAGGTCAGCCACCAAAGTGCAGAATGGCACTTGGAATGTCACTCCCAGCCCTTTGGACCCCTGTTCTGCAGCCAAGCCTTCAGACTGTGTGTTGGAGACCCTGCCTGCAGCACCACAGATGCCCTGCTGTCTATTTGCAGCCCTTTGGCTGACTATGCAGAATTCCTCCCTTTGACCCCACTGACAGCAGCCTCAGCCCCTGGGTCACATGCCTTTCATCTGAAAGTTGCACTTGAGCCTCCAGAGACACTTCAGTTTTCAAGTGATGGAGGTCCTCCCTGGCCATAAGTCAGCTCTCATCTCCCCAGCTGGCTCTGTACAAAGCAGCCATGCCGGGGACGAGCCTGCATCCACCAAGGTGCATGCACATTCCCAGGGAACGAAAGGAGGCAGGCCTAGGGCTTCAGTACCTGCTGTCAAGGAGGTGCTTCCCTGGGACATTTTCAGTGTCAATTCTTATCTCAAGTTTAACTCTCCCCAGTTCTGTAAAGTTACTTCTTTCAGGACCACTTCAGATTGTCTGTATGTCATGTATTTTTGCTTTTCTGGCTTAAGAAACAGGAATTGAGTTTTACAATGGGATAGACACTTGCCAAGCATTGTCACATGTGAAGCCTCCCCACAGCTCAGTGCAGTGGGTTGGGTTTTTATTATCCCTGTTTTACAGATGGAAGAATTTCACAGATGAGGAATCAGGTTTTGAGAAGTTGAATGATATGCCTGAGTTTGCACAGCTATAAATATTTATGTTGTTAATGGGACTCAGTTCTGCCGATTCTGGGGCTTGGAGGTGGCAGAGCAGGCTGAACCTTCTCTCTGGCTTCATGAGCTGCCCTGAGACTGGCNTTGTGGAATGGCAGCCCAGCTTTCTGAACAGCAGATATCTGCCAGATTTCAGCCTTTTTGGAACTAGATTCGGTGAGGTTTGGATGGACAGAGTTATGAGAACCAATGAACTAATAGAGAGTGATGTTCACACAAGAGTTAGATTCCTCTCTCGCTGTCTTTGTCTCGTGCTCCCTATTATCCTTCCTCTGCCTTTCTCTCCACTTCCAGAGCTGTGCCCTGGCATTGCTTCCTGTGCTGGTCAGCAGAATGAGTTTCCTGCCATTTGTTTCACTGTCATTTCTGGAACGGGAAGGGAAGCTTGGCCTGCCTTGCCTGCACCGCCTGATTCCCTTGCATGAAGCCACAGGGAGCTGTCATTACTACTGCCCATATGCACAGACACAGCATCTGTCTTCTGCCCGGGAGGACGCAGAGTGTGGCTGCCAGCAGCTCAGGCCTGAGCCCCAGCTCCGGCTGACCACTTCACTCTATGTGCTGCCCGCGCAGCGGGGAAAGAAGGAGGAGGGTGGGCTTCCGAAAAGGACTGCAGTGAAAATCCTGTGATGCTGGGAAGTCTGGTTGAGGCAGCCACCACTGGCCACCATATCTCTGGGCAGTGTCAGGGGCTGTGTTCCTGGGTGTGCGATGGTGTGAGAGACCCACAGGCTGGCAGTGAGCTTCAGAGGCCATCTGTGCTGACCACACTTGGGAAGGTGCTGCCACCATGTGATGTAGATAAATGGAGGGAGGGCATGCAGATGATCACATTTAGCTTTTTGAGAGTGTACTGGTTAGCTATTGCCACAGGCATGCAGCATAACAAAGCATCCTGAAGCTCAGGGACTTTAAAAACTCAAGCATTTACTTTTCTCACTCACGGGGCTCTGGATTGGCAGGGGCAATCTGTTTTGGGTTGTGGGCCACTTGGACTTGGCTCCAGGTGTCAGGTTGGGCTCAGGTCTTGTCTGCATTCCCTTCAGCAGTCATGAGCCACGTTCTCATGGAGGATGAGAGCAGTCAAACCACGTGGGCACATTTGCTCACATTCCATTGGCCAAATAAGTCCTGTGGTGAAGCCCAAAGTTAATGAGGGAGAGATTTTACTCAAAGTGAAGTGGTGGGAGTGGGGTGAATATTTATTGTCTGTAGCTGGGGTATAGGCTTCCCAGGGGGCTCAATGGGTAAAGAATCCACGTGCAGTGCAGGACACACAGGTTCAATCTCTGGGTTGGGAGGGTCCGCTGGAGAAGGAAATGGCAAGCTACTCCAGTATTCTTGTCTGGAAAATCCCGTGGACAGAGGAGCCTAGTGGGCTGCAGTCCATGGCGTCCTGAAGAGTTGAACACGACTGAGGTGACGGAGCGCACGCCCACACAGCTGGGGTACAGGTCCAGGCAGCAGGCGGGCAGTGAGAAAGTTCACTTCTCTGCGTGCACATCGGGGCAAAAGGGCTGTCCTGACTTTCTCAGTCCTTGCCTTGCACACTACCTCATCTCTTATCTCACGAAATTTTACAGATGTGGAAACTGAGGCATGGAAAGGTTGAGTAAATTTCCCAGAGTGACATAGTTAGGAAAGAGTGGAGCCCGGCTTTGCCACCTCAATTCTGACCATCTCCAGACCTGAGCTTCTAACCAGTATGTGACAGAGTGTCTGCCTGTGGCTCCCTCTCCAGGCCCAGAGTCTTTACACTTTGGATGGAGGGTGTGCATTTTAAGAAAACAATATCTGATCTGAGATAATCCCACAGAGATACTAGACAGGACATCCTGTGTGGAAGACATGGAAAGTTTTACGCTTTGTAGCTTCTGCCTTGAAAAATCCACCCTGAGTTCCAGAGCTTGAACCAAGGTTCTTAGGCAGAGGGGTCTCAGAACCTGGCAGGGCATTGAGTGTGGAGGAAGTGGCTTCCTTCTCAATCTCACCTTGGCTCCTTACATTCCTATCTGGTACTTGTCTGCTTCCCATCATGCTTTCCCTCCTTGGGACCCAGAGGGCTGGCGGTCAGAGGAAAGAAGAAGGCGTGGGCGTAGGTGCTGTCTGGAGGAACAAGTCAGTGGGCCGCTGAAACCAAGTCCGTGACCAGCAGGATCCCAGGAGGGCCAGCAGTCTGTGGTTACTTGGCCACTCTTCCAGCTGAGGAATGTGTTTCCCCCTTCTCATCTGTCTTGTGTTTTTGTAAATTTTGACGAGGATCCGTGAATAACCCAAAGCTCCAGAGTGGGTACAAGGTCAGCCAACCACAAAGTGTTCCCAGCCCCCAGCACATTTGGAGTAAGTCAGATGCCACTGGTGAGCTATAAAGGAGATAAACATGTGTGGATAAATGCCCATGTAAAGATGCATGCACGGGGAGCCTGTCCTGGATTTACCTTCACATTTGGGAGCATGTTGGCGTTCTCTGTCTGGTAATTGTAGTCTTAGCACAAAAGAAATGTTCTCACCAGCTCTGTATTAATGGCTTTAGCCTAAGACATATGAAAATTACATAGTATCTTTCTCTTCAAAGCTTGAGAATTTCAGTATTATTGTTTATAACATACCCTTCCAAAGATGATTTGAGGCAATTTATAATATCAGATGCTATGGACTGAATGAATTTGAGAGGAAGGGACAGTCATATGTTTAACCCTAATCCCTCATGTTCAGCTCTGTATTAATGGCTTTAGCCTAAGACATATGAAAATTACACAGTATCTTTCTCTTCAAAGCTTGAGAATTTCAGTATTATTGTTTATAACATACCCTTCCAAAGATGATTTGAGGCAATTTATAATATCAGATGCTATGGACTGAATGAATTTGAGAGGAAGGGACAGTCATATGTTTAACCCTAATCCCTCATGTGATAATATTTGGAGATAGAGACTTTGGGAGGTAATTCATGTTAGATAAGGTCATGAGGGTGGGGACCCTTATGGTGGGATTAGCGCCCTTATAAGAAAATGAGGAGACCTGGGCTCTCCTGAGGACAAAGCAAGAAGGCTCCATCTGTAAACCAGGGAGCAAGCTCTCAGCAGAAGTCAGATCTGCCAGTGCCTTGATCTTAGTCTCCAGCCTCCAGAACTTAGGAAATAACTGTTTACGTAAGAATGAAAGAGGGAGAACAAGGCTGGTGTGTTCCAAACGACACAGGCTCAGAGGAGTTCATTCAGGTGAACCTATGAAACTTAGTTCTGAACATCCTGGAAGCCAGGGAGAAAAGCAAGTGTGCTGAGTTACATGGGGCTCATTTGCTAGCAACTGGCAGCCTCCCTGGGCATCTGGAGAGAGAAACTTTCCCCAGCACTTTTCTCTAAGGAGGAGAAATCATAGAGATGATTATCCTAGGATCACTAGGCAACTCAGTGGGCAGTGATTTTGTAAAAATGCCTTTGCCACAAATTCGGTAAGAATTACTGCCTCATCAGCCTTCATGGCACCCAAGTAAGGTAAAAAGCACCTGGGTACAGATATGTTTGTTGGGCAGTAGAGGACACTGAAGGCAAGGATGAGCAGTATCACTGTCAAGGGTAGTCAGGGAGGGAGAAGGAAAGGAATCAGCGTTATGGACATCTCAGAATGTTCTCTTCCTTCCTTGCTACAGTGTGGCGGAACAGGAGGCAGGAAGTTGAGGGTTTCCTCTTGTCGCTACAGTCAGACTGTCTGTGTAGCCCTGGAGAAGTCACTTAACTGTGGTCCAGCAGAGTGTGGGCCTTGCAGTTTCCTCTTCTGTAAAATAAGAAGACAGTTCATGTTCTGAAGACCCCTTTGCACCCCAGCCTTCTATGATTTGGTATTCTTCCCCTTCCCTGAGAGCCATACACTTAAGTGGAACCTAGTGAAAGAAGTCATCTTACAAAGAAATACTTCACCTTAAAAAAGCAAGTGGCTTTCCAGAGATAAATAACTTGGCAACAGTTGAAAACAAAGGAGAAAGAAAAAGAACTGATTTAATCTGTGTTCTTTCTTTTTTGGTCCTCTCTGTCCACTATCCCAACTGCTTTTCCTCCTAATTTTATCTTCTTCTTCAAATACCTCTTGGAACCTGGCTGTCAGTTTTGACACTAGGGGAGCATATTTAGCAAAGCGTTCTCACCTTTGTTTCATTTGACTCTGAATTCCATCAGGTTGGAAGCTGCCTGTCTGTGTAAACTGGGAGGAGGGCAGTACTTGGGTGCTAAAGAAGCAGAGAATGGTTACATGAAGAGATGTGGAGCATTTCCTGGCTCCTTTAAGAAAAAATAAATTTTCAGCATTTTATTTTAAACATTTTATTTATTTATATTAACATTTATTTATTTGGGTGTACCGGGTCTTAGTGGTGGCACACAGAATCTTTAGTTGCAGCGCGGGAGCTCTTCCCTGGAGAAGGGAATGGCAACCCACTTCAGTGTTCTGTCTCCGTATTCTTCAGTACTCTCCTGTCCTGGAGAATTCCACGGACAGAGGAGTCTAGTGGGCTACAGCCCATGGGGTCTCAAAGTGTCAGTCATAACCGAGAGACTAATACTTTCATTGGGAACTCTTGCTTGTGGTATGTGGGATCTCGTTTCCTAACAGGGATAGAACCCAGACCCCCTCTATGGGGAGCATGGGGTTTTAGCCACTGGACCACCAGGAAAATCCCTGATAGCTCCTTCTTGTCCTCTGTGTGGGCATGCTTTACATAAACTTCAGGCTTTACAGAAATCATAGAGTGTTAAAGTATTGCATTTGCGGAAGAGTGTATGTTTGGGGGGAGTGTGTCTTTGACTCAGGCTAGATTGGTGTATATGTATGTGTGTGTGTGTGTGTGTGTGTGTGTATGTATATGAGAGTCCCCTGGGATTGCAGTATTCAGCTCCATAGGTGACAGGTGGGATGCCAGGCAGGTGGGTGTAACACCCAATAGAACTGGAGTCATAGAAATGTCACTTGTGAAAGGGAAAGGGATATTAAGTGGCCCATCGGGGGTTTCCACAGATGGCACAAGGTAGCTGCCCCACAGTTTCTCACCAGGTTGGGATTGTGTTAAGCTGGCCCTGAAAGTTGGCAGCTTGGAGTCAGCATCAGGCATATTTGCACAATGAGGAAAATTTACCATGGTTTCATATATAAGGAAAATACATAATGGGGCTCTTACTTATTTGAGGGTCCAGAATCTACTGCCATCAGACTCCTGACCCTTACATTCCCTCCCCTTTAGATACCACTCAGAAGTCTCTCTGGTTTAGTTCTCCAAGATGCAAGTCCCTCTGTAATTTGCCCGCGTCCACAGGCATCCTGGGATTTGTGGATGCAGAGAAGCAGGTGGGATCGGTGGGGGAGGGAGTGTTCTGGGCATTTCTACAATATTATAAGCAAGTGCTGTGCAAATAAAATGCAAATTAAAACTGAGCGCTCTTGCACTGCGCAAAGGTGATGCAAATTTGCTTTTAATTTCTCTTCTGTGCATTTGCAGGCACCACAGAGGCGCCGGGGAGCTGTTGTGGGAGGGGGAAGCAGGGAATAGCAGGGAGAAGCTGAGGCTGCTTTTGGTCACTTGTGGACCTTACTGTGGGCCTTCCTATTTTCAGTGCGAGTAAAGGAGAAACTGTGGCTCTGCTTATGAGAACTGCTTCCACCCTGGCATTTTTCTCTGTATTTAGAAATGAGGGAGGCTGGGGGGAGGGGAGAAGAGGCCTTAATTGGGGTCAGGTCAAGTCTCTAATGGGGAAAGAGTTGGTGTTGGGCATTTTCTTGCATGTCTAGAGGAAAGCCTGGAAGCTGTCTGAACATCAGTGATGAGAAGAATCCTTTCCAGGTCAGTGAGAGAGTTAACACAGTCCTGGAT
Organism: Oreotragus oreotragus; assembly: GCA_006410675.1. Lineage (NCBI taxonomy): Eukaryota > Metazoa > Chordata > Mammalia > Artiodactyla > Bovidae > Oreotragus > Oreotragus oreotragus. Next base: position 217,875 of record SJYX01021176.1, on the reverse strand, counting down.
CAGGCCTAAGGTTGTGACTAAGTACATTTTAGCTGATAGCAGGTTCTGGTCAATGTTGAGCTCAGAATGATTTGGTGGGAACTCAGGATGCCAGCTGAGAGCAGGATGGGTTTGGAAGGTTGGCTTGGTGAGGAGGCTGGCTTGTTCCCACCGATTAGTATCGGGCTCAGCAGGCCTTTGTGAATCAGAATCTCCCTGTGGCTGATTCTCCCCACAGGGCCCCAAGTCAAGAGGCTTTTGATCCAATGGCCTTTGTCCCACAGAAGGTTCTTGGTCAGCCTGTCCTTGATGCCTGAACCAGTGATCTGACAATCATGCTTGGTCAATTACCCTGCCTAGGAGGAAGTCTAAGGGAGAAAAGAAAGGATTTGGGAGATGAAGTCAGGAGTCAGGAAGAACTAACTGCCACCTCTTGGAAGCTACTAATAGTATAGTTCCAAAAAGAATACTTTTTTTTTTTTTTTTCCTCCAGTGTGTTTCTTGGTTGCCCTATTATCAGTCATACGTGCAGGATCTCCAAGAGAAATATGTTTTAACATCCTGAAACTGAATTATTAAATGGGGATTAACTTGGTGTTGATTTTTCTTCATGGCTGATTTGCAGTATAAACTGGGTTTAAGGCATCTTTTACTAAACCGTCCGGATTTCAGTAGATCACCTTGGATGAGGCATTCATTAAAGATTTCATGCTGATGTTATTTGTTTAGGCTTTGGTGCCCTTTGTCTGTTTTCCCTCCCCTTTTATTCAATAATGATATCTTTCAGGCAGAGAATACCTTCCATCCCGTGGTATTAAGAGCTTTCCATGGTGGAGAGCTGGGCCCCATGGCCAACAGCTAGGCAGGAAGTCAGAGGGCTTGGGTGGACTCCCTGCCTGATCCCCAGATAGCCAGGCAGCTAGGACCACAAGGATGGGGCAGGTATCAGACACTCTGTTTGGCAGCTGCCTCCTCCAGCTGCCTTTTGAAGACTGGAATCCGTTAACAAGGGAACTCACCTTTACATTTCACTCTTCAATGCCCAGGAAGAAGTAATGGCTAAAGTTCACATGGGTACGTGAATGCCCATTACTGCATTCTGGTCAGAGAGCAGATAACTGAAGGGAAAGGAAGGAGAGGGTGTCTGGCATTGAGATATATACCAGGACACTGGCTTGTTAAAAATCTTGAGTCTGAAACATGCAGCCCTTGAGCAGATTATTCAGCCTCTTTGAATCTTATTTATTTTTTCATCTACCAAATGCAAATGTTAAAATCTCTTAGAGTTGTAGGGATTAGTTATAATTATTCTTGTAATGAGCTCAGCAGAGAAGAGATGCTCGATATCCCCTTCCCACGTGCAGACACAGTTCACATAGCTGAAATCAGAGTGTTGGCATCACTTTTTACTCCATCAGCCTTACAAAACAGGTACCTTCTTCGATTTTGCAGTCCCTCTTTTCTTCATTGTTAATTGCTGACCACTATTATGTATGGTAATTTGCTAGACTCATTATTGTTGATTAATTTGGTGTTTCCCAAAAGCTACAGTCTCTTCTGTGGGCCTTGGAGCCTGCCATTTCCAGAACAGCTTGACCTCGTGGGGATTCATTGCCCAAAGTGTTGCCAGGCTTTCCTCTGGAGCATGGTGAGGAAAGGTGATCTCAGCTGGCCTGGCAGCATTTCGCCCAGACTAGCCGCCTCGCTCTAGCCAGAGGTCAGCCACCAAAGTGCAGAATGGCACTTGGAATGTCACTCCCAGCCCTTTGGACCCCTGTTCTGCAGCCAAGCCTTCAGACTGTGTGTTGGAGACCCTGCCTGCAGCACCACAGATGCCCTGCTGTCTATTTGCAGCCCTTTGGCTGACTATGCAGAATTCCTCCCTTTGACCCCACTGACAGCAGCCTCAGCCCCTGGGTCACATGCCTTTCATCTGAAAGTTGCACTTGAGCCTCCAGAGACACTTCAGTTTTCAAGTGATGGAGGTCCTCCCTGGCCATAAGTCAGCTCTCATCTCCCCAGCTGGCTCTGTACAAAGCAGCCATGCCGGGGACGAGCCTGCATCCACCAAGGTGCATGCACATTCCCAGGGAACGAAAGGAGGCAGGCCTAGGGCTTCAGTACCTGAACTCAAGGAGGTGCTTCCCTGGGACATTTTCAGTGTCAATTCTTATCTCAAGTTTAACTCTCCCCAGTTCTGTAAAGTTACTTCTTTCAGGACCACTTCAGATTGTCTGTATGTCATGTATTTTTGCTTTTCTGGCTTAAGAAACAGGAATTGAGTTTTACAATGGGATAGACACTTGCCAAGCATTGTCACATGTGAAGCCTCCCCACAGCTCAGTGCAGTGGGTTGGGTTTTTATTATCCCTGTTTTACAGATGGAAGAATTTCACAGATGAGAAATCAGGTTTTGAGAAGTTGAATGATATGCCTGAGTTTGCACAGCTATAAATATTTATGTTGTTAATGGGACTCAGTTCTGCCGATTCTGGGGCTTGGAGGTGGCAGAGCAGGCTGAACCTTCTCTCTGGCTTCATGAGCTGCCCTGAGACTGGCTTTAGAAGATCTCAGAATGGATCATTTGGGACACAGGTTTGGAGGACATAATAAGAGCCTAAAGTTGGGCCTGGAGTCTCCTGGGAATCTATTTCTGTTTTGACCAGCATCTAGCTACTAGCTCGTCCAGACCCCCACTGTCTCTGTTCAGAAGGTAGAGACCATTGCCTACCATCTTGCTTTTCCATGTTGAGTATTATGCTCCTTCTGTGCAAACTGAGGAGATCCAGAGACTTGAGACCATTTTAGCATCACTTGGCAGAGAAGGAAATGGCAACCCACTCCAGTGTTCTTGCCTGGAGAATCCCAGGGACCGAGGAGCCTGGTGGGCTGCTGTCTATGGGGTCGCACAGAGTCGGATATGACTAAAGCGACTTAGCAGCAGCAGCAGCAGCAGCAGCATCACTTGGAGTTGAGACTTTGGAGCTGCTTTCAGCTCTTGTGTTTGCCTGCTATGATAAAAGATACAACATTCCATCCTTGGGAAGCTTTAGATGCCCAGGTCCTGTCCAGACCCATTATACCAGGATCTCTGGGGGTGTGGCTTGAACATCTGAGTTTTCAAAGGTTCTTTGGGGATTCTGAGAGTGTGCAACTGGGACAAAGATTTTTTTTAAAGTCTCTGAAGGAAAGAGATTTCTGATACATGGGCAGACCCAAGGGCAGAAGTGGGGAGGGTCTGAGTGAGTAGAGATGGATGTTCCAAACACTGTGCTGGATACTGGGGTGTAGAGATATCTAAGATGCTCACTCTCTTCATGATCTGATGGGGGAGATAGACACACAGAGAATTAACTGGGCACCTCTTAGGGGTTTGTGAATCCAGGTACATCTGAATCACCCACGGAGCTTGTTGTGTGTGCAAAAACCCTTTGGTTAACACACACTAAACGTGGGCTTATCCTCCTGCTAAACCACACAAAGTCAAACCCCATAGATTTTCCTGAAACCCACACCGTAATGGAAAGGAAATACACATTCTTTAGAAATACCGCACAACAAAGTAAAGGTGTGAAGATACACTGCCTGTGATACCAGCCAGTTCAGGGAGCCCTGTTCTTTGACATGTCTGTCATTCATATAAGGAAAAGCATGTGTCAGAAGGAAAAACATCCAAGGCCTGGACCCCACTGAACAATATCTGATTTAGTAACTTTGTGGCGGGTAGCACGCATCTGCCATTTATCCTTCCTTTGAGGTATAAAGAGAATGCTCTAAAGCACGTGGGGAAGAAGCAGTTAACTCTGAATGGAGGCAGTGAAGAAGGCTTCACAGTCAAGGTGATGTCTGGAGCTGGCTGGCTAAGAATAGGCTTCTTCTCTCTGCCAAGCACCGCACCCAGCCCCAACACACACATTACGGTGCTTGACAGGGCACAACGTGTGCCTATTCAGAGCATGCTGGCATCCCTCCTTTGAGACGGTAACCTCTAGCATTGCCTACAGGACCTCCCCAGTTTCCTCTCCTGCCTCTCCCTCCTGACTTGTGGTGCTCTGGTGTGCATCTCTGTGCCTTGCGTATTCTCTTCCCTGTCTGTGATGGCCTTTGCCCTTTTTGCTCAACTGCTTGACTTCCATTTGTTGTCAGACCCCTTCTGCAGTCAAGTACTCTACCACTGAGCTATGCCCTGCTCTTCTTTCGCACCAAGATTCTGCTATAGCTGAGGAACATCCTATGCAGGTTTGATCCTCTCTGTTTCATGGTTATATTTGTCCAAAGATGGACAAAATTTGACAGAAGGAGGTTGGGAAATAGTATTCAGCAAAGGGGAAGAGTGTGAGCAATAGAGGACAGTGTTCTCAGGGACTGGCAAACCCGACAGGTCACAGGACACAGGGCTTGGTCAGGAACAGAGGTTTTAAAGGGATAAACTTGAATATGGGGCTCTGGTGTTGGATTTTCAGCAGTACTGTGATGTGATCAAATCTGGTTTAGAAGGGAAAAGATGTACTTTTGATGGCAACGTGGAGCATCTGATTGCTTCCTCAGATCTCAATAGAAAAGATATTTGGGAGCTAATTATAAATAAAGACAAGAGGCTATATTTTTCAAATGTTTGTCCCATGTGTTTGTGTGTGTTTGTATTTAAGCAATTTGAAAGAATTCACAAGCCTTTTAGAACTGGAAAAGGTTTTAGTGACCTTTAGACCACATCTCTTATTTAACAGACGAGACAACTAGGGGAGAGACGGTGATGTGACTTGTACAAGTAAACATGCCTCCTAGCAGAGGGTTGTTTTGAGGACCAAATATTGAGTGTAAAGTTCTTTTAGACTCCTGCACACTAATCCAACATTAATTGTGCACTGTCTGTATGGCCCATGAAAAATAGAACTCAATAGAAATTGGCTAACTGGAACTCTGGTTAAACAGACTCTTCTTTAAGCCCTTGTTTCCCGCAGGGCTTCTGCGTCAATGTGTTGCATATAGCTTTGACTCAGATAGTGTTTTTGATACTAACAATGAGTGTGAAAAGGGTGTAAATCCCAAGACACCAGGCTGTGTAGAGGGTCATCTATATCTCTGGTTGTATTTACTTTTCGGAGTTCCGTGGGTCTTGTTCTCCCTGAAACCCAACACTTTGCACACATTTTGAGGGAATGAACAAATAAATAATTATATATCTAGAAGAAATAAAAAGAGATAACTTTTCTCACTGTGTGTTTTAACGTACGGCTCAATCAGACCTGTTATCTGGTAGGTGTGGACTGAGGCGACAGGCTGCACAGGTGGCCTTCCAGGTGAGAGGCTGCTGGCTCTGCTCTGAATGGGCTTTAGAACCACCTTGCCTGTCTAACCTGTCTCCTTCTTCCTTCTCTGCTATTTGGTGTATAAAAATAAACCCTACCCCCGGGATGGGCTTCCAGCTTTTAACACAGACCTCTCAGTGTGGTTCTCAGAGCTTTTGAAATGAAAACAGTGTTTCCAGAATGGGCACGTATGATGGAAAGCTGCTATTGTTTCAGAAAAAAAGAGAAACCCTCCAGAATCCTGCAGAACCATGATGCCAAATCCTCCTTTTTATAGTAGGTTTATGTTGGCTGTCTTTCAAAGCAAAAGTAAGTGTTGACTGCCTTTGTGAGCACCATCCCAGTCTACTGTGAACAGCCAGACAGCCAAGTTGAGTGCAGGTTCATCCCTAACTTACGGCTGATTCATGTGCAGGTTTGACAGAAAACAACAAAATTCTGTAAAGCAATTATGCTTCAGTTAAACAACAAAAAAAAATTTTTTTTTAAAGGGAAAGAAAAAGAGTATAGGTTCAAATCCCAACTCTAGCTGTGTGATATTGGGAGAATTATTTCTCCTCTCTAACCAGTTCCTCATGTATAAAAGAGAGATGATGACAGAACTGACCTGGTGGGGTTGAAATTAGGACCAAAATGTTTAAGATGGCACTTGCTGCAAGTTCCATTCAGGATTAGGCATCATCGTTATTTGTTAATAATAATGAGGTAATGGGAGGAGCACCCACTACAAGCCATAGATGGTTAGACATTCCCTTGCCTCACTTTCTAGATGAGTGATGGCTCCAGATTCAGTCAGCTGGTAAATCACATATGTGGAAGGAGGCAAGCCCAGGCCTTGAACCCTCCTCTTCATCTCAGGCTGAAGTCCAGAAATCTATGTTTTACCAAGCCTGCTTTAATGTTCTTCATCTCTAAGCGAGGGGCAGAACTCTGCTGCTGCTTTACTTGTATGCGAACTGTACCTTTGATCAGTTTCTCCATTCTGATAGTCACATCCTTAAAGCCACCACCTCTGCGTTATATCCCTTTTTGTCCTCTCCAGTGTCTTGGATAGCACTGTTGACCAGAGGTTGGCATTCAGCATTAGCTGGCTGCTGAGTTACTCAAGCTCTGGGCTGTACAGATTGGAGTTATTGCTAAGGTGGGGTTTATTGGCAATATGTGGAGTGCGTAGGGAACAGTAATAACAATTCTTAGATCTTGTGTTAGTAACTTGAAACCATTTTTCACTGTTTCAATGGTGAGCAATGAGATGGGCAGGTATATAAAGTGGTGGTAGGTAAGCAGAAGCTGGTTATAAATTTAGCAGAGATATTTGAGAAAGAAGTCTAGAACATAAGAACTCCGTACTCTCTAGTCCAGTGGTTCTCAGGCATTATCGTGCGTCAGAATCACTTGATTAAAGCAGGCTTGGTGAAACACAGATTGCTGGATTTCACCCTGAGTTTCTGATTCAGAAGGGAAGAAAGAGCAAGAATGTGGCTTTTTAATAAGTTCCCAGGTGATGCTGGTGGGCTTGGGACCACACTTTGAGAATCACTGCTCTAAGCGTCTTTCAGATCTCAGAGTCTGTAATTTTTAACACTCCTTTAAAAGACTCTTGTTATCTGCTGTATTCTCAGTACTTAGCACAACATCTGTCTATAGTAGGTGTAGTGGGCTGAAGATGTCCCCACAAAGATATTAGGTCCTAATCTCTGCAACTTGTCAGTGTGATCTTATTTGGGGAAAGGTTCATTTTTCCCCATGTGATTAAGATAAGGACCTGAAATGAGGAGATTACCTCGGTTTAAATGGGCTCTAAATGCCATAACTAGTATCCTTATAAGAAAGAGACGGAGAGATCACTCACACTCACACCCTGCCCCCCACCCCACCCATAGACACACAAGATTGATGTGAAGACAGAGGCAGAGATTGGAGTAATGCATCCATAAACCAAGGAATGTCAGTAGAAGCTGGAAGAATCCTTTTCCTTGAGTCTCTGGAGGGAGCTGGCTCTGCTGACACCTTCCTTTCAGCCTCATGAACTTCCAGCCTCCAGAACTATGTGAGAATAAATTTTTAATGTTTTAAACCGACATGTTTGTGTGACTTTGTTGCAGTGGCCGTAGGAAATGAGTATAGTAGGTATCCAGTAAGCATCTTTGAAACGAATAGGGAAGCTACATGCAGGTATCAGGGTGCCCATCTAACTGATACATAAACTGAGGGCTTGATATATCTGATCGATGTACTGTACATACCTATGGCAAGGGAGACCCACGTCTGTCACCTCCTTCAGTTTCCATTCCACCAGCCTGGTGGCTTTCACCCCTAGTCGCACATTTGTTGTTGTTTAGTTGCTAAGTCATGTCCGAATCTTTTCAGACCCCAGGGACTATAACCCGCCAGGTTCCGCTTCCATGGGATTTCCCAGGCAAGCATACTGGAGTGGGTTGCCATTTCCTTTTCTAGGGGACCTTCCTGACCCAGGGATCTAACCTGTGTCTTCTGTGTTGGTGTGTGAATTCTTTACCCCTGAACCACCAGGGAAGCCCCAGTTGCATATTAGAACAATTAAATTGGAATCACTGGCCATGGGGCCTATGGTTTGTTTTTATTTTTTTCCTAAAGAACTCTTCTTCAGGCAGAGTTTGTACTTTTTTTTTTTTTTTNCCTCATGTATAAAAGAGAGATGATGACAGAACTGACCTGGTGGGGTTGAAATTAGGACCAAAATGTTTAAGATGGCACTTGCTGCAAGTTCCATTCAGGATTAGGCATCATCGTTATTTGTTAATAATAATGAGGTAATGGGAGGAGCACCCACTACAAGCCATAGATGGTTAGACATTCCCTTGCCTCACTTTCTAGATGAGTGATGGCTCCAGATTCAGTCAGCTGGTAAATCACATATGTGGAAGGAGGCAAGCCCAGGCCTTGAACCCTCCTCTTCATCTCAGGCTGAAGTCCAGAAATCTATGTTTTACCAAGCCTGCTTTAATGTTCTTCATCTCTAAGCGAGGGGCAGAACTCTGCTGCTGCTTTACTTGTATGCGAACTGTACCTTTGATCAGTTTCTCCATTCTGATAGTCACATCCTTAAAGCCACCACCTCTGCGTTATATCCCTTTTTGTCCTCTCCAGTGTCTTGGATAGCACTGTTGACCAGAGGTTGGCATTCAGCATTAGCTGGCTGCTGAGTTACTCAAGCTCTGGGCTGTACAGATTGGAGTTATTGCTAAGGTGGGGTTTATTGGCAATATGTGGAGTGCGTAGGGAACAGTAATAACAATTCTTAGATCTTGTGTTAGTAACTTGAAACCATTTTTCACTGTTTCAATGGTGAGCAATGAGATGGGCAGGTATATAAAGTGGTGGTAGGTAAGCAGAAGCTGGTTATAAATTTAGCAGAGATATTTGAGAAAGAAGTCTAGAACATAAGAACTCCGTACTCTCTAGTCCAGTGGTTCTCAGGCATTATCGTGCGTCAGAATCACTTGATTAAAGCAGGCTTGGTGAAACACAGATTGCTGGATTTCACCCTGAGTTTCTGATTCAGAAGGGAAGAAAGAGCAAGAATGTGGCTTTTTAATAAGTTCCCAGGTGATGCTGGTGGGCTTGGGACCACACTTTGAGAATCACTGCTCTAAGCGTCTTTCAGATCTCAGAGTCTGTAATTTTTAACACTCCTTTAAAAGACTCTTGTTATCTGCTGTATTCTCAGTACTTAGCACAACATCTGTCTATAGTAGGTGTAGTGGGCTGAAGATGTCCCCACAAAGATATTAGGTCCTAATCTCTGCAACTTGTCAGTGTGATCTTATTTGGGGAAAGGTTCATTTTTCCCCATGTGATTAAGATAAGGACCTGAAATGAGGAGATTACCTCGGTTTAAATGGGCTCTAAATGCCATAACTAGTATCCTTATAAGAAAGAGACGGAGAGATCACTCACACTCACACCCTGCCCCCCACCCCACCCATAGACACACAAGATTGATGTGAAGACAGAGGCAGAGATTGGAGTAATGCATCCATAAACCAAGGAATGTCAGTAGAAGCTGGAAGAATCCTTTTCCTTGAGTCTCTGGAGGGAGCTGGCTCTGCTGACACCTTCCTTTCAGCCTCATGAACTTCCAGCCTCCAGAACTATGTGAGAATAAATTTTTAATGTTTTAAACCGACATGTTTGTGTGACTTTGTTGCAGTGGCCGTAGGAAATGAGTATAGTAGGTATCCAGTAAGCATCTTTGAAACGAATAGGGAAGCTACATGCAGGTATCAGGGTGCCCATCTAACTGATACATAAACTGAGGGCTTGATATATCTGATCGATGTACTGTACATACCTATGGCAAGGGAGACCCACGTCTGTCACCTCCTTCAGTTTCCATTCCACCAGCCTGGTGGCTTTCACCCCTAGTCGCACATTTGTTGTTGTTTAGTTGCTAAGTCATGTCCGAATCTTTTCAGACCCCAGGGACTATAACCCGCCAGGTTCCGCTTCCATGGGATTTCCCAGGCAAGCATACTGGAGTGGGTTGCCATTTCCTTTTCTAGGGGACCTTCCTGACCCAGGGATCTAACCTGTGTCTTCTGTGTTGGTGTGTGAATTCTTTACCCCTGAACCACCAGGGAAGCCCCAGTTGCATATTAGAACAATTAAATTGGAATCACTGGCCATGGGGCCTATGGTTTGTTTTTATTTTTTTCCTAAAGAACTCTTCTTCAGGCAGAGTTTGTATTTTTTTTTTTTTTTTAATTTTTCTTAGCTGTGGAATGTAGGATCTTCAGTCTGGTTGTAGCACGTGGGATCTTCAGTTGTGGCATGCAACCTCTTAGTTGCAGCCTGTGGGGTCTAGTTCTCTGACCAAGGATCCCTGGCTCCCTGCATTGAGAGTGCAGAGTCTTAGCCATTGGACTGACCACCAGGGAAGTTCCTGGTTCAAAAAGCTCCTCAACTGATGCTAATCTACAGCCAGGGCTGAAATGGCTGAGACCAGGCTCTTCATAGGATCTGGCTGATCCATGTGATGACTGTTAAGAGAGGCTTTGAATCTGCAAAGTACTCCTATCAAATTGAATCCCTACCATAGCCCTGTGAGGCAGCCAGGGTAGGTGCCGTCCTCTTTTTTTCAGATGAATTACAAGGCTGATGATGCAGAGTGATCGGTCCTCCACCCAGGTTCAGTCCTCTGACCCGCACTCAGCACAGCTTGTACCGTGCAGCATGTCACCAGCCTAAGCAGTAAGTTATGATTGTGTGTGCCTAATGATATTCACATGGATTGTCGGTCCTGACATTCTGGACACTGGAAACAGGAACACTCTTATAAATTGAACCACATAAAATGAGCGATAGGAGAAGAGGTTGGTGAGCTTTGAGGCCGGGGAGACAGTGACAGTTATTCAGAAGGAATTTCAGATCCATCCCAAGTCAGTTCCTGGGGCACTCTGCATCTGACTCTGCCCAGGGTTGGGTGACCAGTGGCCCCAAACATGGTTAGCGTGCTCAATGGCCTCAGGATCCCACTCCAGGGACAGCTTGACCCACAGTGCCATTTTGCTTACATGAATATCAGGACTGCTGGCGTCACCAATTCAATGGACATGAACTTGGGCAAACTCTGGGAGATGGTGAGGGACAGGGGAGCCTGGCGGGGTCTCGAAGAGTCAGACACGCCTTGCTGAACAACAGTAGCTGCTTTTTAATGTTGCGTTGGTTTCTGCCATGCAACAGTGTGAATCAGCCATATGCATGCATATCTCTCTGCCTTGTGACCGCCCTCTCCTGCCGTCCCTCTCTAGGTCATCACAGGGCGCGGAGCTGAGCCCCCCGGACCGTGCAGCGGCGTCCCTCTAGCTCTCTGTTTCACACACTGTGGTGTGTCTCCGTCAGCGCTACTCTCTCAGTGCATCTCGCCTTGCCCTCCCCTTACCCTGTGTCCACAAGCCCGCTCTCGACATCTGCATCTCTGTTCCTGCCCTGCAAACAGCTTTAGTCGTTCTTTCTAGATTCCACGTATAGGAGTTAATATGTGACGCTTGTTTTTCTGAGTTGCTTCACTTGGGGCTATGGTGTTTAGGGCCGTGATTCAGATGGTAAATCATCTGCCTGCAAGGAGGGAAGACCCGGGTTTGGTCCCTGGGTGAAGAAGATTCCCTGGAAAAGGGAATGACTACCACTCCAGTATTCTTGCCTGAAGAATTCCAGGGTCAGAGGGGCCTCGCAGGCTGTATAGTCCATGAGGTCACAAAGAGTCTGACATGACTGAGTGACTAACACACAACAGCCCTCCCCTGTCTAACTCCAGATGGACGCATAATCATAACTTCATAAATATTACCACAAAAGATTAGATGCAGGCACAGGACAAGGAGGCTGGAGTCTCTGGCATGGGTGTTCCCAAAGGCACCTCCCGTGGGGGGCCAGAAGTCTGTTTGCTCTGTCCACTCAGCCCAGCTGCCAGCTCCTGTGATTTACTCTGCCAATTGGATATTACCTAGTGATTTTTATGAAGTTTAAGCTAAAGGAAATTTGAGGAGGAGATCACTTCCTCTATTTTAATTAGAGTTCTGAGACGGCACCACTGCACATCTGTAGCAGACTGGCTGCTGGGCCAGTAATAAGGCCCCGTGAATTTTAAGTATCTGGAGAGGTTATTTGAAGAGCTGGGTCATGACTGCTGCTGCTGCCTGAGCGTGTATGAGTGCACACACACATGCACACATGGTGTACCTCGTACAGATGTTTGAACAGTCCCTGGAGAACACACATTTTCTGTTGTAATAAAGGAAAACACAGTCCTCAGCTGTAACCTAGGAGACACGGGGTCCCACCAGAGCTGGAATCTTGAACCGCGTCGTGGCTGCTTGCAGGAGCGGCCCAGGAGGGCTTTTCCGCCTGCAGGCGTCCCGTTGCCTTGCAGTTCCCGGTGGCAGCTGCCTGCTGTTAGCTCACACATAAATCCCTGGGGAGAAATAAGAGCTAAGTGGTTGTTACAGAGGGGAGAAAGCTTCGACTCCCACGGCTAGTCACAGACACGTTTCTGGCTCTCACACAGGACAGGCACTGCCGATCCCAAGACACCGTTCTGCCCTTTACCTCTGCACAGATTTTGGAGTCACAGAGCTGGAAGAGGATTCGGGGGCCACCTACTCGTTTCCTTTCCTGCCTGTCCGTTCTTCCTGTCTGCTGGTCCGGCCCGGAGGAGCTGTCCATCCAGACCCCCCTGGGATGGGCATAAATATTGTTATCTCCACTTAATAACATGGTGCTAGAGCAAGGTAGAGCATGCTTGTTCCAGGGGAAATGACAGCGGTTTTAAGCCTAGTGACTTGGAGGTGATTTAAACCCCCTCATCTGGATTTGTTTAACACACTTCAGTTTTATTATTCAGTTTTCATACAGGGAGTTAATGAATAACTCAGTCTGGCTCTATGGCTCTACAACCAAACAAGGGACCCTGGCTGGGAGTTCATTCTTAGGACAGGCAGACCTCGATTGACACAATAATAGCATCTTTGGGAAATTGGCTGTACATCAGATATTTGAAATAAAAGAGTTTTTAAGGAATATCGTGGCCAGTTGGTTTGTTGTTCTTATTTGTTATTGTTTAGCAAAACCAAGAACATGGATAACTTTTCCCTAATTGACTTTTTATGGGTTTGTTGGGAATAGAGTAATCCTCAACAAGACCCTTATAGTCTTAAGACTTGTATTTTTAAAAATACTCTTGTATTTTTAAGGCAGGTGTGGCCCTTGTAAGAAATGTTGCCTGGGAGTTGAATGAAACCACACTGTTAGCCACCAGAAGTTTGGGATGGGTGATCTGGGTGGAAAGACCCAGCTTCACCCTTCCAGGACAAATAACTGGAGTCTCCCAGACCTCTAGAACACAAAGAAAGCATAGAGTTCACAGAGGAAACCTGTGCCGAGGGCCAGTTCCAGCCTAATCTTGTCACTGCCTCCTTTTCGGCTCATTACTTTCTGAATCTAGGCTTCTCTCTTTCAGGAGGGGTGTAGTCCACGCTCTAATTTACCTACTGGCAGTGGAGTGAGAAGGAGTTCCGTGCTTCAAGCCCCAGAGAGAAATGGATTCTTTTGTGTGTGAAGAGGATTTCTTCAGTCACTGATCATATTCTGCCAGCAGAACCATCTCTAGGGTCTAATAAATCAGGCTGGATCAGATGGATTTTATGGAAGGCAGCCCGACCCACACTACCTTAGGCAGCTGGCTAGGCAGTAGATAGGAGATCATTTAGACAATATTAATAGTTTGCATTTTTAAAGGTTTGATGCTTCCTATTATCAAGACAAATACAGTGAGACATTCTTGATTTATTTTTCCTATTAACCTAGTCTTAGTGTTAATTCCCATTGTATTTATCTCCTGGATTTCAACTGAGCTGGGTAATAGGAGGGGGTAGAGGATTTAAGGTCGATACACCTTGGATGCTGTGCTATTTAAGAATTGTTGGTTTACTTCCAGCATCAAATATTCTTTATAGTGTGATCTTATCAGTTACTTTCCGCTAATTATTCCTAGACACGATTTTGCAAATACTCAGAACACCTCTTAGAGGTATTTTAAAAAGGCAGAAGGACTTGTCTTCAGAGCTGGATAGGCTGACTTTGCATCTTGGTGCCACACCTGGTCTGTGTGGTCTCAGGCAGTGTACTTTTCCAAACCTCAGTGTCCTTATCTGCGAAATGACTCAGTAGTAACAAACCTGCACGATTTTTGAGGATTCAAGGACAGTATGGAAAGTGTTAAGTTTGGTGCCTGGTACACGGTGGGTACTCTCCCCTCCACTCTGGATAGTCTTCTGCCATCGTTACTGAATCAGGGGAAACTGAGGCACAGAGCGGTTAAGGGAATTCAATCAAGAAAAGCCAGGTGGGGAAGTCTCAGATTCTGGTTTCTGAGGCTGTGTGCTTTCATTGCCCAGGCACACAGGGTTGGGGGAATTGAGACCTTTTGAGGGTCCATCGTGAAATGAGGCAAAGGAACTGTCAGGGTGACCCTCTCTGGTGACGCTTGGTTTCTGTCTTCCTGGTGGGACCTCTGAGGTCAGTGGGGTCAGTTCCTGCACAGATCCAGAGCCTGCCAGGAGGAAAAGAAGCCTGCCACTTACACATTCACTGAGTGTCCATATAACAGGCGCTCTTACATAAGCTATCTGATACAAGAACCTTCCAAGGTGGAAATTACTGATGAAACTTGAAATCAATTGTGATAATTATTGATTATTTATAGATGAGGAAATTAAAGTTCAGGGGTTTTAGGTAGTTTGTCCACAGTCACAGAGATGGTGCAAATGGTGATGGATGCAGTCAACCCAGGCCTCTGGACTTGAACCTCAGCCCGCTGGACTTGAGACAGCAGCCTTGCTGCCAGCCTCACCTCCTTCTGCACAGTGACTGCTCAGGGGTTTTTTCCCCTTCTTGGACTCCGCCTTTGAGTTTGGATAAGTCCTGGGTTGTTTCCTTTGTTTGTTTGTTTTTCTTAACTGTCATTTTAAAAATAAATTAACAGGTAGTCCACACCCTGTCGTACTCCAGGGAGCATCACATGGCTGGCAAAGGTGGGCTATCACATCGTAAAGCCCCTGCCCTTCCTCCTGCTTCCATTCCCAGGCAACTGAGCCACCTCAGACAGACAAGGGCTCATCATGGCAGAGAAGGAGTTTGGGAAAGAGGCTTATGATGGTTCTCTTAGTAACAGGTTGCTGTGTTTCACAACCCATCATGGCTAGGAATGCTTCCCTAACCACACCCTGTTGTACTCCAGGGAGCATCACATGGCTGGCAAAGGTGGGCTATCACATCGTAAAGCCCCTGCCCTTCCTCCTGCTTCCATTCCCAGGCAACTGAGCCACCTCAGACAGACAAGGGCTCATCATGGCAGAGAAGGAGTTTGGGAAAGAGGCTTATGATGGTTCTCTTAGTAACAGGTTGCTGTGTTTCACAACCCATCATGGCTAGGAATGCTTCCCTAGCCTAAGCCCAGCTCATCAGGCAGAGCCTGCTTCCTTTTATTTGGTTCTTGGTGGAGATGGCGAGCAGCTGGTTCTTATGGGCTAATCCTTCACAGGGAAGCCTGTAAGCGTGGATTCACCTGGGAGATGTCAACCTTCTCTTGCCTTCTGGGCAAGAAGACTGTCCTTCCTAGCAGCCCTGAAACTCAGAGTAGCTCTTAACCAGAAAAGGCTTGCAGCATCTCAGAGCTGTCCCTGACTTCTTTTCGGAATGGTCCCTGGTTTTATGGGTGTCATGGGAGGGGACAAGGAGAATTGTAGGGTGGTTGTAGTGTTTAGACTGGAAGGAACGGAATGCCCCATCTCCTCCACATCTCATTTTACAGAGGAAGCTCATCCCGCAGGTGCAGACTCACCCATCCTCGGCAGTAAGTAGGGAATGGAGTTCCCTGAAGAACTTCCTTGTCCAAGGATTTCCTTCCAGAGGTGGGATGGGCTGTAACTGTGAAGTGAGATGAGAATGCTTTCACTTACCTCCCTGGATCCCTGCATCCTGGCCGGAGATCCTGCTGCGCATCCCCTATGAACATGTCAACCTGGGGAAAACACTTATTCTTTTTAAGAAGAGTAGTCTGAGTGTGTGTGGCTAAGTTTTAAAGGACATTCTTATAAACATCAAACACTTCGTACCTTTCAGAGCTTGGCAAAGTCAGCGTCCGTTTTTCCTGTCACCCGCTGCACATGTGGAGAGACTAGACCCTCTGGTTCTCCTAGATGACACTGGTGTTTACCCCCATTGATGGCTCCTAGTTCTGGGGGCCACTGAAGGCTGGTCGGAAATCTGAATACTTCACGCAAGGCTCCCACACGCTCTTCTCTGTGGGCAGGAAGATCACCCAGATGCAACTTGCTTTTCTTCGCACCCAGTGCTCAGGCTAGCTCTGCACAGATGAAGCTTTGTAAAGGGAAGGACTTCCTTGTTGGCAGACCTGCTCACCCTCAGCAGAGGTGCCCATAAATCTTGCTGAAAACAAATGCTTTAGAAGAGGAGGAAAGTTTAAGAGGCCCTGTGGGCATATTCTAATCAGTGCTCACTAATATCAGCCAGCTCGGATTTACAATGTGGTGCTCCCAGTGGAGGAGGCCTGGGTAGGCACATGTAAAATGCCGCCGGCTGTAATTAACTCTGACCTCCACTGCCTGTCGGCTCACGCGCTCTTCATATTAGCTTTGACTCCCAGCATGTGCTTTCGGTGTTTGTTGTTGGGATGCGTTATTTTAAAACTCATTGTTCGCAGCCCTTCTTTAGCTCTTTTCCCGACCCCAGATACACATACACACAGATACTGAACCAAGGTGATCAATGCTATCAAATGAAATCAATAATCAGGTAGATCTGCAGTCATTGAAAATCCCATTTATCTCAATAATGAGCAACTGTCCCTACATTTGTAGCTTGCACTTTACAATGTGCAGAGTGATTTTATATACTTCACTGTTCCTTGTTGCAACCGTTTTCAGGTGGGCAGGGCTGGTATCACGGTCATCCGCTTGATGAGAGACAAAGGCCAGAGCGAGCGTGAGGTGTTCAGCATCCCCTGTGTAGTGAGTGGCTGAGGTTCAGATTCAGACTTAGGTCTTTGGCTCTTAAAACCGCTTTTTAACTACTGGTGTTCAGATGGATGATAGAGGTAGTTTGTCATGATGGAGGTTGAGGTAAAGGGGAGTGAATTGCGTCTTTTCCTTACGTCTTGCCAATCTAGGCAATGATTATTCAGCAGTTTGTTTCTTCTGCCTCATGGCAACAAAAAGATATTAGATATAAATAAGCATAGGCTTGTCATGTGTAATATCTTGTGGACAAGGGGAATGATGAGAAAAATTCTACCTAAATACCTGTGACCATGAGGGTGTGTTTGCATGTATTTTATTGGTTAGAAGAGCCCTACAATTGAAAATGTTTTGAGAACCTGCAACATGCCAGGCTCTGTTCTAGCCACTCAGATGTGGTGTCTGTGTTCATTGAATTACATTAGAGCTAGAGGAGACAAACCAGGAATAAAGATGCAAATAAGAAAAACAGTGCTATGTAGAATGATGTAGAAGATAAGCAGGTAGGTATTTTAGGCTGGGTAATTAGGGGGCCTGCTGGAGCTGAGATCCCACTGCCAGAAGTAGCCATCTGCGTGTAGGAGGAGGGGGAAGTAAAAGGGGGGAGAGGACACAGGGAAGGAGGGACGGGGAGGAAGGGGTGGAAAAAGAGCAGGAAGAGAAGGCCAAGGTGGTGTTTGTTTTGGACAGTGAAATAGGGCCAGTGCAAAGGCCCTGTGTAAGGAACAAGTTGACCTACTTGAGCCCAGAAGGGCGGCAGTGAAGCTGGAGCACAGTGAAGGAGGGGAGAGTGGAGGCTGGAGCTGGTGGCAAGGATGGAACTAGAAGTTCAGTCAGTCAGAGTAAGGATTTTGGACTTTATTCTAAATCCCTCGGGAGTCCTTGGAGGGTTTTCCACAGGGGAGTGAGATCTAATTTACATGTTCCGAAAGTCCCCCTGGCTGCTGTGTGGCAGAGTTTAGGAGGATAAGGAGTGGAGCTAACAGTGGAGACAGTGAGAGAGGAAAGAGCTCTGGACGTGATGTCGAGACCTCACAGGCCGGGCTGACTTAGATCTTTCGGTGTGGAGGATGACTCCTAGGTGGATGGAGACGTGTCCCACCCCCTGACCTGCACTCACTGCCGCGTGGACAGTTTCGGGAGCAGATGGGGAAAAAAAGTTCTGCCTGGCCCTGTCAAGTTTGAGATGTGTTTTATATCCAGGTGGCAGTGCCACATAGCAATTGGACACGAGTCTGGAGTTTGAAGAAGTAGCCGGAGGTGGGGATTTGGGATGTATCAGCCTGTGGATACTGTTACCTGTGGGTTCATGAGCCTGAAAGGGTGATCTTTGACAGACAGTCCCTATATACGCCTGTGGGCACAATACACAGGTGTAGCCATCATTTGGAAAAAGCCTGCTTTCTGCTCCATCTGCAGTCAGCTTGAAAGTTTCCTGGTCCTCACCTCTAGCAATCCTGGAGTCTCTTCTGCCTCTTGGGGATGGAGTTGGACTCTGTTGTTGAGCTTTGTTCTCGACATATTTCCCAGCTTCCGTTTTTGCCATGATCCCCTCTTAAATCTGCAGTTTGAATCCATGAACATTTAGGTCACCAGTCCAAGTGGACTTCAACTCACAAACTGTTTAGGGGCACTACTTTCTGTTGTTGGGTTGGGTATAGCTTCCGAGCTGCAACTTTTCAGTGGAGATGGGGGTTCAGGGAAGCCACATGCAAGAATATTCAAGAACTAGAGAATCTTGAAGATTTTTAAATAAAGTTTAATATCTTGCACTTGTGGATGAAAAATGTCACCTGCCAAATCAGTAAACAAATGATATTATAGCCATCAAACCATCAGTCACTGCAGCAATTCCTAACTGCGCATTCTGAGGGCATTCAGGATGGCCCTAGACAGTTAAGCTGTGGGCTGCAACTAAAAGACCCTGCTTGCCACAACTGAAGATAAAAAGGTCCCATGTGCTGCAACAAAGAACCAAGATCCTGGGTGCTGCAGCTGGGGCCCTGTGCAGCCAAATAAATAAATATTAAAAAGAACAAAATAGGAAGAGTGCTAAATTCATTAACTTGAGATATCTACTTTTTCCTTAATTAACAATAATCTTTTGATGTTCCAAATATCTGGTTTTGTTGCAAAAGCTCCTATGTATCCAGGCCCCTCCCTTACCTCCTTGGAGCAGTCCTTCAGAGCTCTCTGAGAGACTGCTTTCTGGGTTTAAACCTCAGCAAGTCCACTGAATAAAACATAATTTTCAACTTTTGTGCATTTTTTTTTTTCCAGGCAACACATCCTTCTCTGAGGCACTGAAAGTATTGATATTTTCTGCTCCTTATCCCATTCACCCCTAAGCCTCGGAGTGAGACGTGTTACTCTTGTTTTATGGAGGAGGCCCCTGACAAAGAATCCTGTCTGAGGTCCCAGAGTTAGTTAGCAGGGGTTTCTGGCAGGGCTCTAGCCGCCAGGACCAGCTTTCCATCTCTTGGAATGAGGAGGTACTTTTTCCTGCAGTAAAAGCTTTTATCTCATGAAATTTGCAGATAATCCATATATAAGAACCCCAGAGTCTAGTCTCTAGATCCTAAATTCTTGTTCTGTACCAAGCAATACTCAAATCCTGGGGAATTTGAGTACAGGGTAAATAGGATAACCTGGAGGGGAGGAGGGGAGAGGTGAAAGCTATGCTAAGTAACAGTAGAGTTAGATGATGTTCATGTTTGATCCCATGTATAAGCCTACTTCCCTATCTTTTGCCCTCTTTCCCTCGTCCCATACATTCTGCAACAAAAAGCCATTGTTTAGTTGCTAAGTTGAGTCCAACTCTTTTGTGACCCCATGGACTGTAGCTCATGAGGCTTCTCTGTCCATGGGATTTCCCGAACAAGAATATTGGAGTGGGTTCCCATTTCCTTCTTGAGGGGATCTTCCTGACCCAGGGATCAAACTCACATCTCCTGTGACTCCTGCATTGCTAGGCGGATTCTTTATCACTGAGCAATCAGGGGTTTCCCAGCTGGCTCTCTGGTAAAGAATCCACCAGCCAAGCAGGAGACGTGGGTTTGATCCCTGGGTAAGAAAGATTCCTGGAGGAAATGGTTACTCACTCCAACATGCTTGCCTGAAGAATCCCATGGGCAGAGAAGCCTGGCGGGATATAGTCTGTGGGGTTGCAAAGAATTGGACAGGGCTGAGCTATTGAGCACTCACACTCGTGTCTAGGAAGCAACAAAAAGCAGGCTGGACTACAAAAAAGCGCCTACTAGTTTATTAAGCTAGCTTTCTGTGTGGGTACACAAATGCTAGTCATGGTATCTGTGGCTTTAAAAATAACACTGACAGTGGCATCACCAAAAATAAAGTAACCTCAAGTTTGAACTTTCACAGTCCTGGTCATAAACAGTCTGTTGACAGCACTGAATAAATGTGAGAGATGTCATTTGAGGTAGGATGCTGAGACGTGGAGGTGAATCCAAGAATTCCATGGCCTTCATCTCTAAGTGATCATCCTGCAAACCACTGACGGGACTGGCCTTGGATGATGGCTCATCAGGGTGGGGGGCTTTGGGATGGGGGCCAGTGGTTCTCCAGGGTTAGGATCAAATTTTAAAGCACCATCATTTACCTTGGTTGCTAAGCCCCCCTGAGCCTGAAGTGAGGAATTCTGATGGGCAGAATCTGTAGGAATTTAGACAAGGGGAACAGCACGGAAAAACGGGAAGCTTAAGATGGGGAGCCTGGCTGCAAAGCAACTCAGTGCTTCAATAAGCCCGAATCTGCTGAGAATACATTTTACGAACATGCAGCTAAGTTGGCTGCCTTTGTTTGGGGGTTTGTTAAGCATTATCTAAAGAATGCCATGGTTCAGCCTGCTCGGTGTGAAGTCTAATTCTTCCCCTTTCTGGAGCCACGGCCTGGTGTGTTCAATTTTTCTCTCTCCGTAGGGCTGCAGGCTCTCTGGTACTCCAGCCAAAAAAACACTCATATTTTAGCAAGCTTAGTCGCAGTCTGGTTGCCAGGCAGTAAAACGAGCACTTGCCCGCCCCGGGGAGAGGGGGACCACTGGACAGAAAGCGGTTATGCAAATGGCTCCTCACTCAAGCCCTCCCCGCAACCCCCACTTGAGAGTCTTTGGAGCAGTTGATATGTTTATTGGTGTGGAGAGACGTAGCTGCATAGGCTCGAACTGTGGTCATTTGTCAGAACTAATACTGCGAATTATTTTTTATTATTATAGAGATGCTAATTGGAAGATAAGGTTGCCCCGTCCTGCTTCTGGAGGGTGTTAGATGTGCTGAAGTGACTGATGTGGTCGGAGAGGCAGTGCGGATCCCATTTAACTAAAGGAGATCCTGAGGCATGAAGCGGCTGAGCTTCTTGTGTGGAGGGAAGAGATGAATCGACTGTCAACACTCCTTCCCCTCACAGGGGGGCAGCCTTGCGGGTGGAGTCCATGCCAGTGTCTCTCTGAGATCTCGCTAGTTCCCCCACAGTGCAAGAGGCTGCGAGAGAGAGAATAAGCCCTGGAAAGACTTCCTAGGGCTGATATTAAGAAGAGGGTGTGGAAATAAAAAATAAGAGAGAGGGCGAAGAGCTGGGCCCTCTGGTGCTTCTTCAAGGCTTTGCTGGAGCAGGAAGCAGACTCGGGCCAGTGCCTGCTGACCTTGGCGGTAATTTTCAGGGACGAGGCCTCTGCCCACTGGATGGAGGCCACACCCGCTTATTTTATCACAGACTGCAGAGTCCCTGTCAGGGGTAACTGATTTTAGCCATGATTGGACAGGACTGGGGAGTTTGCAACCCACAGTGGAAAGGATCCGAGTTCTGGCCTGGAACTCAGTGGCATGGGAAAGTGCGTTGAATGCTCACAGGATGTACAGCTGGTGGTGGGCGTTTAACTTCTAAGCCCCTCAAGCCCAAATTCCAGAATAAGCCTTCCCAAATGGACAGGAGGCCGCCTCCTTTGTCGACTCACGCCTCATCCGCATGGCCCTCTGCTCTGGTCTGGTGAACGCTCTTGGCCTGGCTGCTGTTGCCTAGCAGGCAGGCTTTCTCTGGCTGATGGCTTTTTAATGTGCACTCTCCCTTGAGGGCCTGTGTGCTGAATTTCGTCGAGTCATACAACCTTCTATGTGACCACCAGCCACACCAGGAGGTAGTCCTGAATCGGGTGGTGGGGCTGGCCCCCAGGTTTATGAACCAGTGAGGTCTGGCGAGACCGTACAGGTGAAGAGGGAGGACCAGAGAGAGGATGAGGCAGGTGGGCAGTGAGAGCACCCGTGGCAGGGAAACTCCCGGGTTTGATGAAGGGCTTGGCATGATGGAGGTGCCAGGAAGAGGTGCCAGGGTGTGAGAAAGAGGCTGCTCTGAAAGGCAGGAGAAAGCTGCTGGTGGAGAGCCTGGATGATCGTCACTGTCCGTTCTTCCACCGAGTGGCTGCCGCGTGTCTCCTGGATGCTGGGTGCAGTTCTTGATTCTCGGCATGTGAAGCTCAACAGGACATAACCATGTGCTAGATGTTGATATATAGATGCCTCTAAGGCGGTCAAGCATGGTGAGGTCATGGGCCTCTCTGAGAAGGTGACTTAAACTGAGACAGTATGTCAAGGTGGTTTTATGAGCTCTGGACCTGGATGTCCTGGTTTGAATCCCGGATCTACCATCAGTTGGCTCTGTGACCATGATGCCTTAGCCTCTTGGTACCTGTGTTTTCCCCATCTTTTAATGGAGGATAAATGCAGTTTGTATCTCCTCTGTAAGGAGATAAATTAGCTGCTATGGTTTAAGCTCTTGGAATAGTAACGAGGGCATGGTACTGACAGATAAATTAGCTGCTATGGTTTAAGCTCTTGGAATAGTAACGAGGGCATGGTAACTGACATTATATTAGCTATGGTAGTTATTTCTAGAAATTCACTTTAAGCACCTACACACAAAACCATGCAATTTCCGGGGGTTCATAGACCTCCTCATGTCCAATTGTCCACCCTCGGATATTGGAAGAAGCTGGATTCTTGCCCTGAAAGATAACAGATGCCCTTCTTTCTCTGCCATCCTAGCAGGATGCCTTGTAGGTGTGTGGGGTGCCATGGGGTGCAGGTGGGGTTCTTTCAACAGAAAGCTGAGACCTGCCTGTGGCCACAGTGAATGGAGGGGGCAGATTCCAGGAATCTAAAGCTCACAAAGGGCTGATGGAGCAAAGGAGGTCTTGGGTTTTTCAGGTACTCATCAGAGCAGTGACAACCCAAGTTAGATCCGTCTCTGATCTGAACACACACTTGCCTGTGATGAGAGGCAGTGTGAGATGAAGGAGACCTGATGAGGGATGTTATCCCAGGTCTGGTTACCCTGTTTGTGGGCCCTGATCAGTCTTCCAGATGCTGCCATGACCCTGGAATGCCCCTTCCTGGGTGGAAGATTTGGCAGAGATGCCTTCTTGAAGCTGGTACCCCTGGTCATGAGCCCTGGCAGAGAGTGGAGGGGTAGGCAGATGCCAAGACAACTTCATTGAGCGGACGTGCCACCCACAGAGCCTTTTTGACCCCACCTCCTTCTGTGGCCCATGTCTCGTCACTCAGCTCTGCCCTGCCTTCAGGATCCCAGCAGCCCCAGCAGACTGGCCACACTGCCCTGACTGCAGCACTCGCCATTGAGTCCCTGCAGCTCCCTTCCTGGGGGAGTCCCTGTTCCTGCCCTAAACAATGGAATCTAGGTCCCAGAGCTGTTGCACGGTGGCACCATACTCTCAGCTTCCAATGCTCATTCAGTCATGAGTATATACTCTTTTCTAACCCCTCTCTTAAGAGGTGAGGAATGAATTTCAACCAAGGAAGCTTGTCACCAGTCACACTTAAAAATGCGTGTGTGTGTTTCGTTGCATATATGTAGAATACCATTGTCTGAGGTGATTTTAGCAGCCTGAATCCGGAGAATATCACCTCAGGTTTTTGAGTCCTGTGTTCACTCTGGGTTAGAGCTTAAGGTTGTTATCCTTAAGCTGTTCATCCTCTTAGGTTATCCATCAGGTCACACATGCAGATTCTTCCCAGGATCTGAGGCTGCGTACTTGGGGCTGGCTTTTGCCAAAGACTGTGAGGGTGAGGTTGGAGGGTGAGCCCTCTTGGGCAGGGCTGTCTGGCTGGAATCTTTTTATGTTTCAAGAGCTCTTCATCAGCGAGGGGCTGATTTTAAAATCCCAGCCGGCTCTTGTTATCAGAAAAAGAGGGGCTTGTCCTAGCATTAAGGACCTCTTGATGGGCAGGAAAAGGCTAAGAGGGTTTTCCAAGATAGGCTGTGACCAGGGAGTTGAAGGTTGGGGAGGAGAGTCAGCAGATGCATTCTCCGCACAGCAGGGTAATGACTTGACCTGAAGGAGCGTCGTTTAGATTTTTCCTCTCTCCTCACGACATCTCATGACCCCAGCCCACCCAGTGCCCTGCCTCCCTCTCCCTCCTCCCAGCATCTCGGCTGTCCAGCCCATCACTCATCTGGCTCCCCTTTGGAACACCTCAGTGATAGTCCTAACACAGTTGTGGCTGACTGCTTGCCTCACCCCAGTCTGCTCTTGTTCTGAGTGGGCTAGTGTTCAAACTCACAGGCAGGAACACACACACACTGGCCCATGAATGTTCTAGAAACCAGTGGGACAGGAGCACAGTTGTCTTTCCTGGATGCTGTCCTTTTTCATTCTCACTCTTTTTCCTCCCCTTTCATCTGCCCCCCTCCCCCACCGCCCCATCCTAGAGCATTTGACGTATCTGCCTCCATAGCACCTCTTCTTTCCCTGGAGAAGGATGACTGGGTGTTTGACATCTGGATTTGTTACATTAAANCTCTTTTTCCTCCCCTTTCATCTGCCCCCCTCCCCCACCGCCCCATCCTAGAGCATTTGACGTATCTGCCTCCATAGCACCTCTTCTTTCCCTGGAGAAGGATGACTGGGTGTTTGACATCTGGATTTGTTACATTAAAAAAGAGGGGATTTTGCCGAGGAATTGGACCTGAGTCAGGGGCATGATCCTGAGTGAGGAGAAGAGGTTCTGGCCGGGGTGTATGTGAGGGAAGGTATTGCAGTGTGGTTGGACGTCACCTGAGCGTGAATAGACCTCTTCACCCTAGTCAGGTTTAGTGTGACATTGTTTGGAACCTTTTACTGCTGTATTTCTCACGAATGCTAACAGGCAGTTGCACTGGGCTCTGTAGCAGAGCTTAGACTGCTGCTGGTTGGGGGGTATTATTCACACTTGCTAATGAATAACTCCCGTTAGTGTATTTAGCAACCAAGTCAAACAAGTGACTGTGGGGACCCAGAAGCAAATTACATGCCTGGTAGAGGCCCGGCCTGGGCCTGAGATTGGGAGGAGTTGAGTCCTGTAGCTCTTTGGTGGCAATTTCAGATGTCAGTCTGGCTATGTTTGATCAATGAAGAGCCTCGTTGATTGGAAACCATAGGGTTCCTTCCACCCTTAACCCCGAGTCCTACAAACTCTGGTCTAGTGTGTGTAAATTAAAAACTGAAATAAGACCCCCCAAACCTCACTTTCACAAGATGAAATGACACGAGCCCTCCTAAAAACAGGCATGGAAATGGGCGCTGCTATCAGCTGCTGAGAGTCCACTATGCCCTAGCCTCTGCGCTCTGCCTGTTGCTGTATTAAGTTCCCCCAATGACCTATGAGATGTGTTATCATCCCCATGTTACAGGCACGGACACGGAGGCTCAGAGAGGTTGAGTACCTCATTCTTGCCTGTGAATGAGTTCCCATCAGTGTTGCACCTCTAGGGAAATTCCATTTTTTTGCCTCCATGGCGCGTTACATCCGTGACCTCCATGGCAACACTGCCATAAAGTTTCAAGGGAGTTAGCAGCCCTGAGGCTGTGGCTGGAGACTGCGTCCCACAGCTCTTTATGAGGGTGGTGGCCATCCATCAGTCCCGCTGCCGCCTCCGATTTCTGCAGTAAATACTCACCCCTGGAGTCCAGCACTGGGAAGGTGGGTTAACTAGGGCAGTGTGATCATTCCTCAGTTCTGGGAGAGAACTAGCAATAAACCCTGATTTCTGTACCCTAAAAACCCAAACCCCAAGTCAGTTACATTCAAGTTCATTTTAATTCAGTCTGACAAACAGTTAAGTACCTACGATACTGTGCATAGCTAGTTCTCTCTGTCCTGGGGATTAAAAAAAATGAATATTATCCTTCTAGGGACAACATACAATGAGGGAGACAGATATAAGCTGATGGTTGTAAGTTCAGTGACATAAAGCAAAGTAGATGTATAAAGTGTTCTCAGATTATGACGACAAAGTACAAATACATTTGTGTGTAGAGGTGCTGAGAATGGGGATGGAGCATGGCCAGGAGAGGACCAATTTCAGGACCACAGCTGAACCTGAAAAGTAGAGAAGAGAGATTAAGTAACTGCAGGAACCCAGGCAGCTGTGCACTGCTCGGGACTCAGCGCAGATGCATCACACTCAGGCGAGGATGGGCTTATGCTCCCGTAACCTCTCTGTGGGAACGTTTCCTAGTCTGTGAGACGGGAATGATCGTCGTGTCTGACTCAGGGTAGTGATGAGGAATAAACGACTTCATCTGGTGCCTTGAAGAGTGTCTTGAGCATGTGAGGATTCAGTGAGTCAACGGTGCTAGAGCTTTTAGTCTCTAGTCTTGGTGCCACCCTGTGGCGTTGCCCGTGGGCCTGCGTGTTCTCCTAAAGCTGCCAGATTTGTGCTCAGCATGCCATTGAATGTTTTCTTGCACCGTTATCTTATTAAACTCCTGTATTGTCAGTAAGCTTTTCCTATGCGTATGTTCTGAACTTCTAATTAGATGTTAGACTTCCCTGGGCTTTGTAAT
The DNA here is from genome assembly GCA_006410675.1 of Oreotragus oreotragus. Lineage (NCBI taxonomy): Eukaryota > Metazoa > Chordata > Mammalia > Artiodactyla > Bovidae > Oreotragus > Oreotragus oreotragus. The sequence goes on along the minus strand of SJYX01021176.1, from coordinate 191,158 downwards.
AATCAGCATTTGTTGTTGCTCAGTTGCTCAATCATGTCCAACTCGTTGTGACCCCAAATAATCAGCATGGAGTGACTCAATCCAATGGGTGCTTAATAAATGCATATTTATTACAAATAAGAAGATAGTATATGTAAGGGGCAGTGTGTTTGGTGGGGGCAACATTCATTTGAAGAGACTAAACAGGCGGTGCTCATTGTATGAACCCATCTTCCCAGGTGAGAAGGCGAAGTTTGCCTCAGTGGCCAAGCTCCAGAGGAACCCTGATGGGTTGACCTGCCTCACTTGACAAACCCCTCCCCTTTGCGTCAGTTACACATTTGTACCTGCTGGATGAACGGTCATTGCATGGATGCAAAGGATCTCAGGGCTTGCTGTTAGTTAGGAGCAGCCGCTGGACGGTGTTGGGCTATGCCTCAGGCCCCCCTCACTGGGCCATGCATGTTACTGACCCTTTGAAAGCCTGGGGATGGCTCTCTAGGCGTGATGGGTCATTCAGTGCTGGTGGTGGCTTCACACATCCCTCCTCCAAGAGCTTGCTCGAAAACCATTCTCTGTCAGCCAGACACAGCACTTTTGGACGGGCCTCGATGGGGAGTGCACGGAACGCTCCCCACACACAGCTGGGGTGCTCTCACCTGAGCCAGAGCAGTCAGTGCTATGTCCCCTCCCACTTCGTGTCTCCAGCTGGGCTGGTGCAAGTCCAAACCGCGAGTGCTCCTCCCGGGACGGGTGGGAATGCGGGTGCAGTGCAGAGGCCTCCTGCTTCCTCTGCCCGCTGCCAGGGATGGACTCACGAACACCTCTCTGTGGCCCATGGAAGAACCTTCGTGGGGGATTTAGGTCCTGCCTTCTTTCCAACTAGCATGCTGTCTGGGGACTTCCCCAGGCTGCATGCTCAGCTGAGGGCCTTGTCAGCCCCGGGTTGACCCTCACTAGCCTCTTCCTGAACCACGCCATCAATAACTATCACTCATATCCCCAGGCAGACCCCTAACAAGCCAGCCTGACTGCTCTGGGCCTCCTGGGGGCTTCTGGGTTTCTCTGTGCCTCTTATTTCAACACTCGCCGGACAGGGGCATATAGCCAGCTCACTTCTAAGGCCATTGTCCTTCCGGCCCCCTCCTGCCATCATCTCTTCCTGCCCCCATATCCCAGTCCTTCCAATGCCCCCATGGTGGTTTGCAGTCTGTGTTGATGGGGAAGGGGGGTTGCACATTCTTGGACCTGGGGTGCACTTGTTGAGCGCAGTGGAGGTGGGAACAGGCTGGATGCGAGGGGGAGAGGGGTGGGTGAGGGTTCTTTTCACCCTTTGGTTGCCGCCCGCCCGTTGGCCCTGCCTCTTCCGATGAGCGAATGAGGCTGGTTGATGCTTCAGCCACTGGTGTAACCAGATCTCTGTGGGCTTTTGAAAAATGGAGTTCTCTTCAGCAGCAAATGTTTGCAATTAACTTTAACATATGGTGGAATTTGTTTTTGTGTCCGTAAGGCATGATAGGCAGCGAGGATCTGGCAGGGAATGCACCCAGCTTGTCACGCCCTGGGCCGAGCTGCTGGGCGGAAAGTTTCCACTCGATTTACAGCACTGAAGCGTTCGGTGAGCTGAGTGGTCATTGATGGGTCAGCCGGGGCCCTGGCGCATCCTCTTCCTTCCAGGTGTTTCTGCCGGGCCAGCAGCAAGGTAAAGTGCTACCTTTACTTTTGATGATAGGGGGCAGCAGCCACTGGCCTCAGTGACCCTTGCTTCTCAGTTTTGGCCACTGCCCCCCTCCTATAATCTTGGAAGACTTTGCCTGACACTGTAGGGCTATCCTGCAGGGTCCACGGACTTTGATCTGCATGTGGTAGGAAACAGAGGTCAGCTCTGGGAGTAAATCCCAGGTGACGTTAGAACTTAGTAGGTGCTGAGCTCCAAATAACACGAAAATGAATGATCAGGAACAAATCCGGAATAAATCAACAGGAAAGTGATTTTTTTTTTAATTAACCAGATATTGGGAGGGATGCGTTTCCGTGTTGGTTTGGCCTTTTTGCTGTGTTATCATGGCTCCAGTCTCTCTCCAGATTCCTGCCTTCTGTCCTCTGCGTGTTGACTATGTTGTCCTGCTTGTCACCCTGTGCCTGCAAGATGGCTTCTTATCCTCATAAGATAGGACCCAGAGGGAGAAGGGAAGGCCTGAGACCAGAGCCTTCTTCCTTGTTTGCTTCCTCGGGGGAAGATCTTTCTCTGAAGCCCCCCGCAGGCTTCCCTTTATACCTCGTTGGCCATAACTGGGCCACACGCCAGCCCCCCAGGTTAGTCACTGGCAAAGGGGCAGAGATTGGTCTGCCTGGTTTAGCTCAGTCGTGACTTCTCCTCCCTGGAGTGTGGCACATTGCTGCCCAGCAGTGCTAGGGTTCCCTTTAGTGAGGGAGACGTGGCACTGGGAAGGCAACCAACGCTGTCAGCTGTGGGGCTCTTCGCTGTCAGCAATGGCAGGGGTCCTTGGGCTCACAGCTGCTGGAAGGGGAGAAGTCACCCCTGGGAAACTGAAGCATGTGGAGTATGTGACGGCTGTGGTCCCCACCTCCCCAGGATTCTTTTGCATCCTCTATGATGGCCTGTTAGGTTTCCTCCTATAGTGCTGTCAGCTTCTGCTCAAAAGTGTGTCGAGACTCTCCATTTCTTAAGAAATAGAGGTCAGACTCTGCTTAGCATTCAAGGCCCCCTCCATCTGGCTCAAGACAGCCTCACATCTGGCGTGAAACACACCTTTCCTATTTTATCTCTTAATGCTCCTCTGTGCCAAGTAGGGAGCAATCAAGCTGCTTTCTTTTTTAAAATTAATTTTTAAATTTCATATTGGAGTATAGGTGATTAACAATGCTCTGATTGTTTCAGGTGGACAGCAAGGGGTCTCAGCCATACATATACATGTATCCATTCTCCCCTCCCAGCGCCACATTGAGCAGAGTTCCACGTGCTGTAATTAGGTTCCTGGTGGGGGTTATCCATTTAAAACTCAGCAGTGTGTACCTGAGCTTCCCCAGATCCCTAACTATCCCTTCCCTCCATGCTTCCCCCTGGCAACCATAAGTTCATGTCTAAGTCTGTGAGGCTCGTTCTGTTTTGTAAGTTCATTTGTATCATTTCTTTTTAGACTCCACATGTAAAGACTGTCACATGAAATTTCTCCTTCTCTGTCTGACTTACTTCACTCAGTATGACTCTCTCTAGGTCCATCCATGTTGCTGCAAACGGCAATGCTTCCTTCTCTTTTATGCCTGAGCAATAGTGCATTGTAAACACATACCACATCTTGACCCATTCCTCTGTCAATGGGTATTTCAGTGCCTTCTGTTTCGGCTGTTGTAAACAGTGCTGCAACGAACATTGGGGTGCATCTCTCCTTTCGGATCATGTTTTTCTCCAATAGTGGAATTGCAGGGTCATGTGATAAGCCAGAGAGAAGGCCATGGCACCCCACTCCAGCACTCTTGCCTGGAAAACCCCATGGACGGAGAAGCCTGGTGGGCTGCCGTCCATGGGGTCGCTAAGTGTCGGACATGACTGACTGACTTCACTTTCACTTTTCACTTTCCTGCACTGGAGAATGAAATGGCAACCCACTCCAGTGTTCTTGCCTGGAGAATCCCAGGGACGGGGGAACCTGGTAGGCTGCCATCTATGGGGTCGCACAGAGTTGGACACGGCTGAAGCAACTTAGCAGCATGGTAAGCTAGTCGACCTTCTACCTGTTTACCTCACCTGGAGCTTTTTGTGCCTGCATCTGTGCTCACTCTAGAGTCCTCATTTGATATGTCTGACTCTGAAACTCAGCATGTTCAGACTCATTATGGAAGGGTCTCCTTAAGTCATCACGTCTTTGGACAATACCTCCTTGCCTGTCCCCAGCTGAAGGTTTCCTGTGTCTTCCGTGGGCTTCTGTAGCTCTCGTTCTCAGTGTACCCACAAGAGCCTTACAGAGAGCCAGATGGGCAAGGGTGACTTCATGGGCACAGGTATGAAATGAGGCTTGAACTACCCCTTAACAGCTGGGAAAGTTTGCTGAGAGGACAGAAGCCATGCTGTGTATTTGCAGGATAGCATGAGGCTGTGCATAAGAACACAACAGGGTCTTCACATTTCTGCTTTTGCCCCACCTTCAAGCACCTTCATTTTCTTTCTCCAGGAGCATGTAAAATTGGCTCAGGACTACCATATTGGACAGACAGATACAGGGCATTTATATCATTGCAGAAAGGTCAGTGTTGATCTGAAGGGTTACCCAGGGAGATGTCTGCTGCTGCTAAATCGCTTCAGTCATGTCCAACTCTGTGCGACCCCATAGACGGCAGCCTGCCAGGCTCCCCCGTCCCTGGGATTCTCCAGGCAAGAATACTGGAGTGGGTTGCCATTTCCTTCTCCAATGCATGAAAGTGAAAAGTGAAGGTGAAGTCGCTCAGTCGTGTCTGACTCCTAGCGACCCCATGGACTGCAGCCCACCAGGCTCCTCCATCCATGGGATTCTCCAGGCAAGAGTACTGGAGTGGGGTGCCATTGCCTTCTAGTGGGGCCAAAATCCTAATGTCCTTTGGTACAGGGGCAGCTCCCACATTTATTCTACTAGTTTGCTAAGCCCTGACCTGTGGTCTCTAGTGTGGGGATGGAAATAACAGAGCTGCACACATGTTGAGAAGCTAGCTCTCACCTGGCTACTCCCGCATAGCCCTGCTCTCAGCACTGGGATGGGTGACGCCGTCTGGAGCCTGTCTCCAAACTCAGAGTCCAGATGCAGTGTCTCACCCCCTTTTCAGCATCTCACACTCTTCAAGGGGGCTGAAATGTGCTTAAAGAGGTCATGGAAACTGGGCATCCATCTCTGGGCAGCTCTTGGTGAGCCTTTGGTGGCTCAGCCAGGGATGAGTTAATGAGTCTATATTGTTGAAGAGGTCATACACCCAAGCTGTTGGGGACTTCTCACCGTCCCATCCTGTGCTTTGACTTCAGCTCCCCTTCTGGGGATTCTTGTTGCTTGTCATAAGGTCTTTACAATCACTTTCAAATTAAAAAAAAAAAAGAATGAATTTGAGTCAATTCTATTGAGGTAGATGAACCTAAAGCCTGTTATACAGAGTGAAGTAAGTCAAAAAAGAGAAAAACAAATATCATATATTACCACATATATATGGAATATAGGAAAATAGTACTGATGAACTTATTTGCAGGGCAGAAATAGAGATGCAGATTAGCGAATGGACTTGTGGACACAGTGAGAGAAGTAGAGAGTGGGAAGAATGGAGAAAATATCTTCAGCATGTGTACACTCTCATATATAAAGTGGAGAGCTGGTGAGAAGTTGCTGTGTAACACAGGGAGCCCAGCCTGGCCCTCTGTGACTGATGAACTTATTTGCAGGGCAGAAATAGAGATGCAGATTAGCGAATGGACTTGTGGACACAGTGAGAGAAGTAGAGAGTGGGAAGAATGGAGAAAATATCTTCAGCATGTGTACACTCTCATATATAAAGTGGAGAGCTGGTGAGAAGTTGCTGTATAACACAGGGAGCCCAGCCTGGCCCTCTGTGATGCCCTAAATGGGATGGGTGGGAAGAGGGGAGAGGGTGAGACTCAAGAGGGAGAGGATATGTGCGTAGCTGTGGCTCACTCACATTGCTGTGCGACAGAAGCCAATACAACATTGTAAAAATTAAAAAACAAAAAAAATGTTGCACAAAAAGAAAAAAAAAACCTGTGAAGCACAAGTGGACAGCTAAAGCCAGGTTGTGTGGATAACTGTGGAATATTTTACAAACTGTTTTTAGTGATGTCCCCTCATTTGCTGCTGAAAACTGGTGATATGGGTATCATTAACCCCAGGTTTTGATTGAGACATTCAGGCTCAGAGAGGTTAATTAGCTTGACTGAGTCACCCAGATAATAAGTGGTTGGGGCGGGGGGAGTCTCAAACTCAAGCCTTCAGTGCTCTTTCCGCTACAGTATCATTGCCCCTTAAATGATGTTATAAAAAGATATTTTAGCATCATTCCACCTTACTTCCTATTTGTGCATATTGGCAGTAGATGTGGGAATTCTGATGAGATTCCGCTGAGATGGTAACAATATCTCTCAAAGCTATTCCTAAGCCTTGATATTTTGCATGTTGTGAGAGGTGCAGGGCTCATTTTATGCAGTCTCTCTGCTCACTCCTGAGCCAGCTGCTCCACTATTGATGATGTGGCTTTAATGTTAGCCCAAAAATATCACAAGAAGGGTAGATCTGAGGCAAAGGACAATTATTTGGCATATATGGTCAAATATTTGTGCTTTGATTTATGTGATATTCTGACTTAAGCCTGGCTCCCCTTGTGATTAGATCAGACAATCCAGAGTGATCCAAACTTGGGCTTCTTTCAATATGATTTTCTGAGAATTTTATCTACAGCACCGGGCAGCTTACCTTGCTCTAGGGTAAGGCCAGTGCTCACTCCACACGTGCCACTGGGTCCCGAGTCCTTTATTGTGGACATTGCTCCAGCTCCAGCCCTTCTTCACTACCTCTCACATCCATCCTGAGGATCCTCCTCATAGCACATCGTTCTTATTAGCAGACATTTCATAATTACTCTCATTAAACCCATCCTTGACTCTTCACCCCGCTCCAGCTATCGTCCCCTTTTCCTGTGCCTTTGACAGAAGTCCTTGAAGGAGCTCCTCACTCCTGTGTCTCCCCACCCCCACGGAGGCCCGCACCCATCTGCCTTCCCACGTCTCCACACTGCCGAGCCCAGTGATCGGCACTCAGTTCTCACCTTCCCAGACCTGTTAACAGCATGAGATGGGTTTCATCACACCTGTTTCCTCAAAACGCCCTCTTGGTGACCACTGCACTTTCCTGTTTCTCTCCCGTCTCGGGTCACGTTTTCCCAGGTCTGTCTGTTCTTACCTGTGGTGTTTCAGAACCTCCTACTGACTTGCCTCTCTTTGGCCTTCCCCTCTCCACACATAGCTCTCAACACAGTGCTGATAGTGATCCCATTAAAACTTCATCCTTATACCCCAAAGAATTGAAAACCAGGACCCAGCCAAGTTCATGGATACACGCTTGTTAGCAGCATCATTCCCAGTAGCCAAAAGGTGGAAACAGCCCAAGTGTCCATCAATGGGTGAATAGATAAATAAATGTGATGTATCTGTACAGTAGAATATGACTCAGCTGTGAAAAGGAAGGCTTTCAAAATTCCATTGTACTCAGCCTTCCTTGAAATATTACTCAGCCTTCCTTTTTATGAAAAACAGGAAAGCGAAGTGGACACCAAGTGAAGGGAGTGTTTCAAGAAAACAGACAGGGTGAAAAAATTGCTGATACGTGCTTCAAAGTGGGTAAACCTTAGCATGGTAAATATGCTATGTGAAAGAAGCCGTACAGAAAAGGATACCCTCTGTATGCAATATCAAGAACAGGCATATTAATAGAGACAAAACAAAATTGGTGGTTGTCCATGTTTGGCAGCAGGGGAAATCAGAGGAAAACCTGATTAATGTGCAAGAACTTTTATTTGGTAGTCATGGAAATGTGTTGAAAAGAGAGGTGGTCCATGTCCAACACTGTGAAGTGACTGAATGCCCCTCCATTGTTGAAATATGTTAAGTGAATTTCATCTCAATACATTAAAAAGAATAGTAAAGAGCTTCACCCAGCACGTCACTTCTCTGCAGAACACCCTCCACTGTCTTCCGAAGGAAGAGTTAAAAGTCCCCACTGTCACCTGCAGGGTCCTCTCTGGACTACCTGCTTCTGCCCCTTAACTTCTTCAATCTAGCTTTCTACAAATTTATTTTAGTCTGTTTTTAATTTTATTAAGGTATAGCTGATTTATGGTGGTGTGTTCATTTCTGCTGTACAGCTAAGTTATTCAGTTTTACATATACTCTTTTTCATATTCTTGTTTCCATTGTGGCTTATCTCAGGACATTGAATATAGTTCCCTGTGCTGTACAGTAGGACCTTGTTTATCCATTCTACATTTAATCGTTTGCATCTGTGAACTCCAAACTCAAAATAGTCAGTGCTTCCCTTCCCCGCTTCTCCCCCTTGGCAGCCCCAAGTCTGTTCCTCCGTCTGAGAGTCTGTTTCTGTTTTGTTGGTATATTCTTTTGTGTCATAGCTGAGGTTCCGCACGTGTGTTATCATGCGTATTTATCCTTCTCTGTCTGACTTACTTCACGTAGTGTGATAATCTCCAGGCCCTTCCATGTTCCTGCTGCTGCTGCTGCTGCTGCTGCTGCTGCTAAGTCACTTCAGTCGTGTCCGACTCTGTGTGACCCCATAGACGGCAGCCCACCAGGCTCCCCCATCCCTGGGATTCTCCAGGCAAGAACACTGGAGTGGGTTGCCATTTCCTTCTCCAATGCATGAAAGAGAAAAGTGAAGGTGAAGTCACTCAGTCTGTCCGACTGTTAGCGACCCCATGGACTGCAGCCCACCGGGCTCCTCGGTCCATGTTCCTGTAGATGGCATTATTTCAGTCTTTTTAACGGCGGAGTAATATTCCATTGTAGACATACAATACATTTTGTTTGTCTGTTCATCTGTAATGGACATTTAGGTTGCGTCCATGTCCCGGCTATGGCAAACAGCGCTGCAGTGAATATTAGGGTGTGTGTGTCTTTTTGAATGATTTTCTTATTGCAGCTCTTACCGCTCTTCCTCTCAGAAATGCTCGCAACACCATACATGTCGTAATGTCACCCAGTGATAAATGTCACCCCGTCACACTGAACTTGATGCTGGCTCCTCAGCATGCTGGCTGTGCTTCTGCCCCAGGAACTGTGCGCCTGCTGTTCTCTCTGCCTTGAATGCACCTCTCACAGAGAGTGTTAGGGCTTGCTGCCTACCAGCTCCCTCAGATCATGGCTTGCTGCTAAGTCGCTTCAGTCGTGTCCGACTCTGTGCGACCCCATAGACGGCAGCCCACCGGGCTCCCCCGTCCCTGGGATTCTCCAGGCAAGAACACTGGAGTGGGTTGCCATTTCCTTCTCCAACGGATGAAAGTGAAAAGTGAAAGTGAAGTCGCTCAGTCGTGTCCGACTCTTCACGACCCCATGGACTGCAGCCCACCAGGCTCCTCTGCCCATGGGATTTTCCAGGCAAGAGTACTGGAGTGGGGTGCCATCGCCTTCTCTGGATCATGGCTTAAACATCAGCTGCTCAGTGAAAATTTTAACTCCCCAGCCTGAGATGTCCCATCCTCTTTTATGCCTTCCTTTTAATCTACTACACTCATCTGACATTCTGTTTGATGTCAATAGAATGATTGGCATCAGATAGATGATTTGTTTTCAATCAAATGTAAACTCTAAGGGTTGGGGTTTTGCTTTGTTTGCTCGCTGTTATATTTCAAACACTGAAAACAGTGCCTTGATATTAGCAGCTAGAATGGTAGACACTCAGCAATTCTTTGTTATTTGTATGAATGATCTGTAATTTGGGCTTCCCAGCTTCCTTTTCAATATTTTCTAGTTGTGAAGACCTTGTGTGTCTTCATGAGGAATACTGCAAAACTCATCATTTCCCTGCAAGTGTGCCCATAAACCGGTCGGTCATGGCCTTCATGCTTCGCTCTGCTTGGTGAGGATGTGTTGTGGTATACGTCCACCCTCTTTTTCTCTGCCCCTCCCGTGGCTGCAGTTTGGGCAAAGTTTTTTTTTTTCTTTTTTCCCATGGAGCTACTGACCTGTTCTTGGAGGGATTCAGCCCACCACAGTAGTCTAGGTAGCAGTATGTTTCAGGGACAGTAACAATTACCAAATGTACTTCCTGTGTGTCTCTTCTGGGTACAGTTGGGATAGAGATTGATGCTGGTCCATGAAGTGCCTTCCTCACAGTGGAGAAATGAGTAGAGCTCAGAAAACACTCATATTTGAGTGCAAAATAGTTCTTGCCTTTCTTTCAGATATCTGTTCTTCCTGGACAATGTCTACAGGCCTTTTGAGAGGTATCTTCACTAAAGCTCCTCTGCCTACTTCTTTGCCCAGGTGAAAAACAAATCCCTGCCTTTGTGCCTAGTTGAAGTAATCTGCCTGGCACCCAATGATCACGGCAGGTAGTTCTCCTGCAAGTGACAAGAGGACCCTCTAGCCTTAGATTTTGACTTGGAAGAACAAGTCTTCAACTTTTTAATTGTTCTTAAAATTCTAACTGGGATCCTGGAGGACCCCTGGAAGTGGAGAATGGTGGACTCTTTCATTATCATCCTCCTTCTTATCCTTCTCTATAGATTCTGAGCTCAGTGCCCAGGGACACTGCCAACCCTAAAAGCTCATGTTCCCTTCAAGACTTCCCCTGGCTTGGGGACACCCTAGCTTGTCATTATTCCCATTGTTGGGGGGATTTATGAATTATTTCTTCTAACTTTTGGCTATAGTATGCTTATATATGTAAGCATCCTTACATGC